>JBBMKA010000018.1:15939281-15950664 GCA_037833695.1 Sechiopsis laciniata | reverse complement strand
TATATATATATATAAAAGGAGAATGGTTGATGAAAATAATAATTATTTGTATTTAGGTGGAGAGAGTGACGTGACTATGAAAAATTGTTACATGTTGAGTGCATTATAATGATTATGAGAAATTGTTATCAGTCCTTAGTGAGCATAAAAATGATTGATTTAGTTAGAGATAATGATTATGAAGAACAAGAACAAAAAAAAGGTTATTGAATGACTTAAAGTGGTTAAGATATTATGAGAGAATAATACTTACTTAAAAGTAGGTTAGTATTTTGGAAATACTTATCCACCTTTAAAACCACATGTTTTTTATTTTTTTGTATTTCTCTCTCTATCAATCAAAGTGATTTTTTTTTAAAAAAATAAACATGTGGTTCTAAGAGTGGGTATGTATTTCAAAATACTTGCCCACACTTAGGTAAGTATTGCTCATTATGAGATGATAAATAGTGAGTATGAAAGAAAATGAATAATGATAATGAGTGAGTATGAATTATGAATATACAAATATAAGAATGATATTAAATGTCTATTTATGAGTCAACAATAACAAATCGAAAAATGTTATGCTTTCTACTAAGGGTGATATTGGTTTGATTTCCTTTAGTTTTAGGTCAAATCGAGAATCAAACTAATCTAATCAATTTGACGAATGAAGAAACTAAACTAATGTCCAATAAAAGTTGTTTAAGTTTTCCTTGGTTTTTAGGCCAAACCGATACCCATCAATTGATTTGACAAAATGAAGAACCGAACCAATGTCCAATAAAAGATAAAATCATTGGCTCGATTTTATGATTCGGATTCCCTTAGTTTAATTCTTTTTTACTATTTTACGTCCAACACCTATTTGAATGTTGTTTTCCTAAAAAATTCTCAAAATTTATATTTAAATTAAACAAAAATAATTAGTCATTACCAATAAAAAGTTAATAACATATAAAATGAAAAATAAAAGTGGATAAATCCATATTGTTTCGGTTATGTTTTTATTGGTTTTTACAAATAAAAAATCAAATCGATCCAATAATTTTCGGTTTTCTCCAAATAAAATCAATATGTCCAATATTATGTAAAAAAAAATTGAATCAATCCAATAGTTTGGTTGCATTATGTCGGTTTTTTATTTTATTATCACCGCTAATTTCTAAATCATTTTTTAATGTTTTGTAAATGATTTCAAAAATGAATTATAACCTTTTGGCACATGTTATCAAAGGTTTCCATAACAATAGAATATGGACATTCAAAGCTTCTTTAATAGCATTTAAAAAGTGTTATAAAAAAGCCGTTCACTTTCAATAACATCAGCTATAACATCGTCATTTAAAATGCTATGATATGTATTTTGTAGCCTTATTTTACGGTCATAAAAAATACTATGAAAGAAAAATGATAGCATTTTTTCCACCGCTATGATAGAATTCTATAGCATTAAAATAGCGCTATCAAAAATAGATTTTTATAGCGGAAAAAAGGCTATGATAAGTTCGATACTTTCATAACATCGACTACGACTATTACGGAAAACGCTATCTTAAGCCTACGATAACAATTTTTTAATGTTATCGTATACTTTTCTTGTAGTTGAAAGAAAATGAATAGTGATTACAAGGAAAGGTTATCAGCTCAAACACGGGTTAAGGGGAATTATTCACATCTCTCCATTTTGATCTCATTGTTCCAAACATCCAATAATGATTAATCTTGATTCTTGATAGTATAAATTATAAAATGTTAAATTTTACTCATTATTTTTATTTAGTTAATTAAACTTTTAATTGAAATTTAAGTATGAAACAAAGTTGAAGTCTGAAACATTCTTTACACATACAAAATTAAGCTTAATACGAGAATCATAGTTTATATAATTAATCAATGTGCATATAAAGTTATCCCAAACTTATTGGTTGTTACCATCTTTCTTTCTTACCGTTATTCAATGAACTTGAGTTTGCACAAACTTTTTAAGATAATAATAATAACAAATAGCTTATCTTGAAGTATTATTTATAAAAGCAATATTTACCTACTCACGAGTGAATAGACAAACCCTACTTAAAGAGGTATGTGACAGCCATCGGTGCTAAAAAAAAAAAAAAAATTCCTAAATATTTTTTTATTCATGATTATTATATTCTTTTCAAATTGCTAAAGTAAGTTGAAAAATGAGTTTGATATAATATATCTGTCTTGGTCATGTTTGTCAAATCATTGAGCTTAGCTAAAAGATCATATTTATGCATCAATTAGAGACCACTTATCCAAATTCAAAACAAACATGATTAACATATCAACAGAATTCTATCCACTTCAATGCATTCAATAGATTAAAGGTAGTTTTATACCTTGGTAAATCTCATAAGCTTCAGAAGAACATGAAGAAAACAACAGCAACTTAGAGTGACATTGCCAAAAATGTCTAGCTTGAATATCAGATAAACAAGGGCTTGAACTCCCCATTAGCAAGCTGACATAGTTGATTGAAGGTAGATGTATCTGCAAATAGGGTTAGAATCAAGAATTTAGAATGCTACTTTACTTCATAATACTTCCAATCTCTAAAATGCTGAAAGTATAATCCTCAAGTAGAATATATATATATAATTTTTTATATCTGTGAGAGTCCAGGCAAGCTTACGTGTATCTTAACTATTCTCATTGAGATGTCAAGAAAATCTATAGAAACTTATTCCCTAGGGAGTCGATCACCATGGAGTCGTCATTCATCACCTCTTAGATCCAAGATCTTAAGTAGAACTTATACTTTATGTTATCGGCAGATCTATTTAAGGCTCAGCATCCAAGGAGAGAAAAATTTCAGCATCATGACGAAACAAACTGTTATGAATGCTAAATTGGATTGATTTTACTTCAACTTGCTACAAACTATAACTAAAATCTTCTTTCTTTTTTTTTTTGCCTTTTGTGATAAACTGCAAAGGAATAATCTAGGCTTCTAGATATGTTATGTTCCAGAAATTCAAATGCCACATTAAGCTAGGCTCTTTTAGAACATATGAAATCATAAATCAATACTGCTTTTGGCAAAATCTATTAGCTGAAAAAAGAATTAAAGATCATCTTCAGCCAATTCAAAGAACATATATAAGCTTTTCAGATGACATGTATAGAGTATTGGTACCATACAGCTTCTCAATATGTCCAGGAATAGATGAAGAAGAGGGCATACCGAATGAGTCGCCAAAATTGGTCCAAACATCAGCTCGTATCGATTTGTCAGTATCCGCAATACCAATTACCTCAACAAACTTGGAAAGAGGAAAAGGTGGGGAGCCTTTCACAATAATCTGGTTGTCATCTGTCAATTTACCGTATATGACACCGTTGCCTTCAGACTGCACCTGAATCGCTGCTCGAACTCTTCTTCCAACATATAGGCGTAAAAGCTCAGCATTGACAAAAACTGATGGGTTTGATGTATCCATCTAGATAACACAAGGAAGGATGTCCTTCAGAGAGGGCAACCATTGAATGAAAAAGAAAATCAACTCTATGGTTCCCCATGTTAGTCATGCTTGAAATTGTTTGGTTTAGCACAAAATCAGAACATTTCTTTTTCTAGAGGCGTTTATATAGCTAGCAGACAGCATTTTCATAAGTACTCATCTTCGTCGTTACAAAAGTCCAATGGGGGAGATCCAATCAATTACATTTGACGAATATACTCAAACTGTTTTCAACCTATTAGAAATATTTATCAAATGCCAAAGGCATAACAATTTTTTTAATTATTTTTTTATCCGTGTCTATCTTGACTAGCTTACGGACACCACAGCTATTGTCACAGGACATACTAACCCTCCAACATTTAGAAGTCAAGAAAACTCAAAAGAAATTAATTCCTAGATAGGCAGTTACCATAGATTGAATCCATCACCTCTTAATTATTTACGGTCCTCTAGACCATAGTCACTTTCATGATGGTTCCAAATGCAAAACTAATTATAACAACATATTCATGGAGTTCTTGATATTGTAACGAGTAATGAGTTCAATCCTTGGTGATCGCCTATCTAAAAATTAATTTTGTATGGAGTTCTTGACATGTAAATATTGTAGGGTCAAATGATACATCCCGTGCTAATAATTGATGTACGCATAAGCTGGCCTAAGGATTCACAAATTAAAAAATAATAATAACAGTAAGATTATGCATAATGGTCACTGAGCAAAAATTATTTTCATTCAAAAGAACATTAATGTAGCTTCGCAATTCTAACTTCTAATACTATACTGTCTGAAAGAACCAAATCCAATTCCGACTCAAAGTATAAAAAAATTTTGACATAATTTGATTCGAAGCAAACGAAATTCAAACTGCATCCACTAAAAATACGACGAGACGAGTAATCTAACGTACAAAAGCAAATGACGAGAAGAAACTTTCAAATATTCGATAGGAGAATCAAAAGAACATAACTAAAGTACCTGATTCAGCGATTACAGAGTTCGTAAGCAACGGAAATCGAATCGATCGAAACGATGAAGAAAAAGAGGCGCGGGTTTTTGAAAGCGGCAAAATTGAAGTGTCGAGAAGCTAGGTATTTATAGAGAGATCAAGCACAGGTCGCTTCTTTCATCCGACGGTGGACGTTCGCTCACACGAACAATATCGTTTTCTTTTGCTCTGCATCGGAATTTCATTTATCATTTTTGCTTAATTTGGTCCGAAATAATTGGGGATTAGAAAGAAAAATGATCTTAGAGCTGTTTTTTTCTTCTTTTAAATGTATATCAATATAAATTTCGAATTCTTTTTTCCCCTAATCCATTTCTTAATTTTATCCCTAAAATTATAAAATCCTTTTTTTTTTTTTTTTGTCATTGAACAATTTTTAAATTTCTAAAATTGGTCCATATAAATTTTTAAATTTCTAAGATGTAATCATTTTCCAAATTAGTCTCTAAAACTTTCAAAATTCTAAAATTTCAAAATCAGTGTAAATGCTTGAAGAAAAATATACTTAATAAAGTCTTTATCTTTAAATTATTGTGCGCACTTTTTAAAAAAATTATTATTACACAAATGAAAAAAGATTTGAAACTCACCTCGATTAGTGGCGCACTTAATTATCCTTTTTAGTGTTAATCTATTTTAACTCCAGGTCATGAATTCGAGCCCAAAAATGACTTTCATATTATTTGAGAGCAATAATGAACTCTATACAGGGTTTGTTGGTCCCCTTTTTCCCAATTCGTAGTAAAAGAAAAACAATAATATTAAATATGAGTGGTACAAAACCGGCTAAACTTAATAAGAATTGACATATATTATCAACCTATTGGAATCTCCTCATCCTCAAATATTGATTTTGTACTTAAAAAAATCTTTATATCCTGTGTTGAACAAATGTACTGTCTTCCACAAAGTAGATTTCCTCTCCTTCATTGTGCTTTTCTAATTCACATATGCATATTTCACAGTTGAACAATTCCGGTAATTCCTTTAGCTGCAGAATAACAACTGAGCCGTGACATCGGTATCGGTACAATGATGCTCAAATCACCAACCCAGTTTTCAGCAATGCATTATGGTTACTATCCGAAAGAGCAGAGCGAGGTAGCTCCTGCAGCTTCCCACCATCTAAAATGAACACTCGTTTCGCCATCATAACTGTTTCCAATCGATGAGCGATTACCAGCACCTATGAATTTATATACACTTAGTACGAATAATGTATGCAATCCGGGCAACTGTTAAGCTGAAGATCAAAGAACGAATAGACAATGATGCAAGCAAGATAAACAACTATAAATATATCCCCCTCGTCTTTCTCGACATGCTTTCTTTTAGTGAAGGATAAGATTTCATCCATACATCGTCAATTCTAATAGACTTTTGAAGGATTCTAGATTCTACAGGAGAAAGTTCCAACCAAATGAGTTGCAACCTACAAGGCGCAGCCTCGTTAGTAGATGCTTACGTCTCCAAAGTATGTTCTCTACGGAGTTGTTAATTTTGTATTTAAAGGAGCTATTACAAATGATTGTTTACAACTCCTCAAAAAAAAAAACTCATCCAAATGAATTATTGCAACCACTCAAAATAACTACTCATTTCTAATAATTCATTTCTAGTCACTCAATATAACTCATCATTTCAAAATCACTCATTTCTACAACCCCTTTACAAAAATACATATCTAAATGAACTATTGATAGCAACTCTACAAAAATACACATCCAAACGAGCAATTGTCTACAATTCCTTTTAAAAAATTCACATCCAAACGAGCTAAGTTACTTATCTTACAGTATGATTTTCCATCAGGCGCTCCAAAGCTTGTCTGATCAGTAACTCAGACGTGCTATCCAATGCAGAAGTTGCCTCATCCAAAACCAAAATAGATGAATTCTGATACAGTGCCCTTGCAATGGCTAGTCTGCCATAAGGAAGAACAGGTAAGCTTGACAATAAAACAAACTGGATAGCATGCTATAATAGCTTAGTTAATCCTTGACATCCAAATGTTGTAGGGTAGGGCGATATGTCCCATGGTATTAGTCAAGGTGGTGCGCAAGCTGACCCAAACAATCCCATACATCAAAAAAAATAATAATAAATAATAATAATAGCTGAGTTAATTGGAATGTTTGCCTTTGCTTCTGTCCTCCACTCAAAGTTAAGCCCCTTGGTCCAATATATGTATTGTATCCTTTTGGCAACCTTCTGATAAACTCATCTGCATTTGCAATTTGTGCCACTTCCTCAACCCTCTCCATGTCAATTTCCTTTGTCAGATCATAATATCCTATGTTCTCAGCTACAGTTCCAGAGAAAAGGATCTGAGAACAAAAACGTTTCATATAACTCACCAAGATAGTCTTTAACAACTATGTCATGTATTTCTTTCTTAGCAGCCAATGATTAGTTGAATCAAAGATAATCATAGAAGCATCAAATTCAGATGATCAATAATTGAAGAGGTATTGGGAAAAAAAACCCTTCAATCTGGGCTAGTAAACTAAAATTAGTTGTATTGTAAATTTAGTAGGGAACTTCAGAACTTTCAAAAGTTTCTGTTACATTGCTAAGGGAATCAATTTCTAGCTGGAAAACTTGTCAGATGAGCAAAATGACCAAACCCATGAGAAATTACCACATAACAAGGATTATGCAATAATCAAATACAGTATACTTTTGATTACATTACAAAAAAAGTATGAACAAGTAATTAATCACCCATCACTCACCATGTCTTGAGAAACTAGACCGACATTTCTCCGCAAACTTCTAAATTGAACTGTCCGGACATTGTGGTTATCAATGAATATATCACCTATTCAAAGGAGGAAGAAGATAAGAAAAAGTTGGAGAAAAGATCTTGAAGCAATAAATTTTTTTTTTTCTTTTGAAGAAAACAAAAAAGAAATCGAGAAGTAGAATGAAAAACTATGATATAAATAACTTACCAGACAACGGGTCATAAAGTCGAAGAAGCAACTTAACCAGTGTTGTCTTTCCCCCTCCAGAAGATCCCATGAATGCAACCGTTTCTCCTGCTTTGATGTGGAGGTTCAATCCATCCAAAACAAGAGGCATATTGCTTCCATACGCAAATGAGACGTTACAAAATTTTACCTCCCCCTTTAAACAGTTCAAATCAATGGCATCACATTCCTCAACCACCTATAATCAAATATCAAAATTCTCCATCAATTACTTGAATTCGTAGAAAGCTCATCAAGTAGAAAGAACCAAACCAAGAAAAACATCTATCTTTATGAAATAATACTATTGATACGGAAAGGTATTTCAGAATTTATGACATTTAAACAATGACGACTTTACACCATAGATTATTGAAAGAAGCATTTCAACAAACAATATTGCAACGACTGTAAGAAAATGGCAGTTTCTGAATATGTATCTTTCTTTTTAGTACATTTCTGAATATGTATCAGAAACTCAACAGAGGAAAAATACCAATCAATACAATAATCTCAACAGTAATAAAAATGTGAAAGGTACAATCATAAAACTCACTATCATTAACTTTCTTGCCTTCAATTTAAGTCCATAAAGTAACCATTTATCTATTATATTATTACAAATTGTAAACTATTTAAAAAAGGATTTCTGAAAGTAAACTTAACGTCAATTCGAATTTGCAAAGTGAGCATAGCTGAACTAGCATTCTAAATATATTAGAAACGACAAGATCTGTGATTAGAGTCTCCCAACCCTTTATGGTACTAAAGAAACGTCAATTAGAAATTTACCGTAGGTTTGAACTCAATCAACTCAAATATGCGCTCAATAGCAGGTTCTCCTTCCTTCAGCTCATTGTATGCCTTTCCGATTTTCTGTATGATTGTTATTATTCAGAAATTAAACTTGAAAGTGAGTCATTAAACCTCAACAAATCTAAGAAGAAAGGAGAAAATATCGAGCCCTGGAATAAAAAAAAGTACAGGAGCTCTGGTTAGAACATATTATCACCTGAACTGGTTCAATGAGAAAGCCTAATGAAGTGACAAATGAAACAATGCTACCGCTACTAAATGAACCTCTCGAAACCATCAGCAGACCAACATAAAGCACTGATAATGATACAAAATACAGAGCTTGTACAATATGAGGTACAAGTGCCTTCATCCTTTTCTTCTTTAGACGTTCATACAGATCAGTGCGAGCAAGCCTCTGAAACCTGGTATTCTCACAAGACTCTGCACTGTTTGCTTTCACAAAAAGAAATGCTGGAAGGACCTATTACATAATCACAAAGATAAATAACAACTTAGTCATCAACGCCAGAGAAGTGAATTCAGAAACATGATTTTGATTTAGACTTTCAACAATAAGAAATATGATTGAGTATATTTTTCTTATTTAGTTCAACAACATAACGTGGGAGTGGGAGATTCGAACCTCTGCTCTGACCTAAATAGTTAAGTTATACTCAAGTTAGGGGAAATGTAATTGAGTATACATTTAGTGATTAGATATTACCTCATTTAGATAAGATGAAAGATTAGCAATGCTCATACTCGCCATTTTAGATATTTGGCGTTGTCTCTCACCAAGATAGGCAATGACAAGAGCTACACATGGAATAACCTAACATCAAGCAAAGATAATGAGACTCATCATTTAAAACAAGATAATATGGAAACTCCTGGTTTCTTTTCTTACCATAGCTGAAATCAAGGATAGGACAGGGCTAATAGCAAACATTTGGGTTGCCATTGCTGATAACTGCAATATACTGGGTACGACGGTCTGTAATATAAATGAAGCTACAAATAAAACACTAAAAAGTTCAGAACCCTACTGATTAAATTTCCATTTCTTATACATTAAATTCACATCAGTTCATTATAATTACAATACATGTAACTACTCATCCAAGCTAGGGTAAAAAAAAATTGATAACCCAAGCAACCTGGACAACCCAACCCAAACCGTAAGGATTGGGTTGAGTTATAATTTTCTTTGGTTTGGCTAGATTATGTTTTTATAATTTTAGTTGGGTTGGGTCAGTTCTCGGATTGGCCAATATTTGACTCGTTCAACTCAACCCAACCCAACACGAGCTAAGAAAAATACTATATATGTATGTATAATATTAATCAATAAGATAAGTTCTTAACATATTGGTAAGGAACATACACTAATAAGATAGGTAGCCTAGGTTTTCTTTTTTGAAAATGTGAGTGTCCGGGCCAACTTGCGCGCACTTCGACTATTCTCACGGAACATGCTCACTTATAGCTACAACATTTGGATGTCAAGAAAGAAATTAATTCCTAAGTAGGTGGTTACTATAGATTGAAACCACAACTTTTTGGTTTCTTATTATCTTTTTGACCAGCTACCCGGATGGTCACCAATTTAAATATACTATCATGCATGTTTTTGTTATATATATTTAATGGCAATGAGTTAAACCTTAGAGAATAAAATGAGATTATCGCAACCCGAGAACTCAACCCAAGACTTAGGATTGTTTCCAAACTTAACACGGGCCATGTACACCGTAGAACAAAGTTTGTATCAAACAGGATTGACTCACATTCAATAGAGCATACAGAGTATCAGCCACATCCGAGGCCTCAGCGGTGATCCTGTAAGCGATATGACCAGCAGAAACACCATTCCCACCTTCAAAGAAATCCAAGTCCATCGCAAGGACTCTCTCAAAAACCCGAACACGAATTTCGTAAATCGAATTCAAGGCCGCATCCCAAACGAGCGCTTCTTGCCAGTAACTCGCAGCGAAACGAGCGAACACCAAAGCCCCCAAAACCAGACCCTCATTCCACAACTTGACCGCATCGATCTCGCCGATAATGGAAGAAAATTTCCCAATCTTAGGGACGATTAGGGTTAGAGAGAAAACCGAGACAAGACTACAGAGCCAACCGGCAAGAATAGGGTTCCGCTGAGAGAGAACGTAGGGAGTTAGGGATTTGAAAGATTGGAAACTGCGATGAAGAGGCCGATGGGATCGAGAATTGGTGGAATTGATGGATTTGAATGCTAATGGGTTCTTAAGGGTATGGAGATTTGTGGTTTTGGGTTCGAATCTGATGAAGTGAAGAGAAATTGGTTTGGGATTGAAGAGGAAAACCTGGTTTTTTGAAAGAAGAAGAGAAGATTGCAGAGCGATGCACATTTTTTTTTTTTTTTGTTGATTTCTTAGAAAGCGCGCGAAGAAGAAGATGATGAATTTATAAAGGGAGGTAAGAGCAAGAAAATCACAAAATTAATAAGGAGAGTGGTTGCTGAAGAGCATTAGTGTATATTTAATGACCAATAATTGGGTTGGAACCTTCCATCCCATTGTGTAATCTTGGAAAAAAAAATCACAAAATTGAAGAATTATTAAGGTTATTAGGGTCTACATTTTAATAAAATTTATACATACATTTTAATTTGGTCAAAGAGTGTCTTGGTGCATAATAGGATGAGTTCAATCCATGGTGGCTATCAATCTATAAATTAATTTTTTAAGTTTTTTTTTTATATCCAAATATTGTAGGATTAGGTGGTATGTCCCGTAACATTAGTCGAGGTGCGCGAAAGCTTGCCCGAACAGTCACGGATATCAAAATATATATATATTCATTTTAACATTACATAAAATATGATTTAGTAACTAATTGAGTTTTTTTTAGTTGTAAACCAGTTCAACACCAACAATACACGTTACTCGCCCATATGTACTAAAATAAATAATTAATTAATTAAAAAAAATGAATCTTTGATGTAACGAATTCAAATCACAATGTAAACAGATTGGCTGAAGTTAATGTAATTTTTTGGATTAATGGATTAGTGAATCTATTAACGGGCTTAGATCATCTTATTAGATTGGGCTGCATCTTTGATTGTTTTTTTCATTTTAATATATAT
>JBBMKA010000018.1:15920155-15939181 GCA_037833695.1 Sechiopsis laciniata | reverse complement strand
TATATATATATAACCAAACTCAACTCATAATAATTTCATTTATTTGAATCGAATCTAATTGAATACAGAAAAGTTGATAACCCAATCCAAATGATGCGGAATAATCAATTAACTACAATCATTTCTTCATAATTACTATTATTATTATTTTTATGTACATAATCATTATTATTCTTCTCTCTTTAACCATTTTTCATTATCTTCATAATATTATTCTTCTTATAACTATTTATTTTTCTAAAATTATTTTTCATCCTCCTTATACACAATATTTTATCCTCCCATATATGTTTTTTTCATTCTAAATACAAATAAGAATAAAATATACATTTAATTCCTATGGTTCGAAAATATTTGAATTTAGTCTTCATGATTTCAAAAATTAGAGTTTAGTCCCTATAGTTTGAAGAAAGTTAGAATTTAGTCTTTATGGTTGGAAGAAAATTAGAATTTAATCTCTATGATTTTAAAAACTAGAATTTAGTTCTTATGGTTTTATAAAACCTAAAATATACTATTTATCGTATGTAATCGTTGACGTGTTAAATACATAGAAGCTCCTTATCCATGTTTCCATGCATAATTGATACGATTTTTTTGTTATATCAGTCACTTAATCATAATTTTATCATTGACACATGAATATCTAACATTCGACTACTTAATTCGCTAACGATTCGAAACAACAATAACTAATTTTTAGATTTTATCAAATCACAAGGACTAAATTTTAACTTTTAAAATTATAGAGATTAAATTCTATATTTCTTTAAACCATAGAAACTAAACTCTAATTTTTTAAATCATAAGAATTAAACTTTAATTTTTTTCAAACAATAGGGACTAAACTTATATTTTACCCTACAATGATTTCTCTTATAATTATTCTTTTCATTTTAAACCCGTATTATATTCCTTTTCATAATCATTTAATTAACTTCAAACACATAATTTCTCACCTTTTTTTTAAATTTTTAATTTTCTTACAATCATTCAATTTTCTTTGACCCAAACGTTTTTAGAAGTTTAAATTTCATATTCAAATAGTTGTTAAAAAAAAAAAAATTAATGTTATAACTTCTCTAAAGTATATTAATTGTTATTTATTGTTATATATATATTTTTATATTATAGTAGGTTATAAATTGTAAAGAAAAAGTACTCTAAAATGGAATAATATATTAATCATATTTTTACCGTCTATATTTTAAATTTTAAATAAAAACGGGAATATACTAAAAATATAAAAGTGTTATTTTTATTATTATTATTTTTTTTTTTTGATAAAAATATAAAAGTGTTATTAGAGTTTCAACTATTTGACATAAAAAACCATAATTGATTTGTTAGCAACATGACATTAGTGTATACTAATGACGAAGAGATCTTGAGTTCGAATTTCCCCACCCCTAATCTCAAATATAATAAAAATCCATAATCGATTTTAAAACACATCTCTATAAACACACAATTGAAAATTTATAAAGGGTCGGTATGGTTAAGAGTTTATTTATTAAAAAAAGAAAAAATTAAGATCGTTTGTATTAGATAATACGAGCCATATTTTGGTTGCGACCGTGGTGAAGAAAAACCAGGAGAAGGCGCCGCAATCGGAGAAAGTGAGGGTTGAGGTAGAGGAGCTCATAAACTAGGGTTTCCATGTGTGAAGATAAGCTGGGTTGAAGGAGATGCCAGCAAATATAATTAATACTATCCTAATTAGCCATTTAATTAACCATAGAGCTTATACATTAACAAAACCAATTGACAATGGGAGTAACATATATCTCTTATATATTTTTAAATATGAGATCTCCACTCTTTTCGATATGAGATTTTTAGTAGTTTGGATGTGGTTTTTGTGTACAAGAGTTAGGGCGACGAAAGCTGCACCGATGGTGTCAGAATCGTCAGTCTAAATGGAATATGCCAGCAGTTTTTATACTGTCGGCATAGATTTAGTATCGGAACTGTCGGCCTAAAAGTACTTTGGACTTATAGTTTAGACTAACCGTTTGGATGATTAATTATTAAAAATGAGTTATTTTGAGTAGTTGGAAATTAATAATTAGAAATGAGGAGTTATTTTGAGTAGTTAGCAATGAATGATTAGAAATGAGAAGTATTTTTTAGTAGATATAAAGACTCGTTTAGATGTAATTTTTTTTAAAAGTAGTTAATCTTGAATGCATGTCGCACACACGGAGGTGCTATATCTGTTGTCAATCGAATTGAATATATTGCAAATACAGTGTTGAATTTATTGCACCACACGATGAATTGTCAAACTATCGTCGATCACGCCGCCAAACAAATATACCACTAATAAGATGTGTTATTGCACCACACGATTCGCGTGAATTTCACGAATCGCCAAATGGTCGTTGATCACGTTGCCATATAGAATATAGTGCTAAAAGAATGGATTATTGCATCACACAAATTGCACAGACTTCACAAATCGTCAAATTGTCATTGATCGCGACGCCGACCATAATACATCGCTAATAAGATGCTAAACATGCACCATACGAATCGTGCGGATTTCATGAATCGTTAAATAACTCAGCCTCCGACAACATATAATCGGGTCTATACGATAATCATCTCTAATTTAGAGTGGCTCAATAAATTTTGAAAAATACCTAAACCTTCTTATTTTTTCATTAACCTTACGGTACATTAAATATCACTTCTCAAATGATCTCTAGAAAATCCTAAATATTAAAATTCTAAAAAAAAATAAAAAATTTAAAAACCTAAATATAATAAAAAATTAATATAACAATACGAAATATTTTCAGAAAATCCCAACGATATTTATTTCCAAGGCATTAGGTTACATATATAGTGGGTTTTGATTAAAAATAAATAAATTTCTACCACAATTTTTTCTTTTAAATTTAGCTCAACAAATGTATGAGGGATAATTTGAACCTTTAATTTCGAAAGAAATAAACATTTTAATCATTAAATCATGCTTGTATTGACATTTTTTATTTAATTGTTTTGAAAGTTGGTTTTGATAGATATTAATGTATTGCTTAAAATTCAACCATTGTCACGCATCGGTTAAATAAGTGAAAAAAATCATATATTTATAAGTGAGAAATAATGTTTTCAATAGTATAAGACCGCGTTAAAACAACATCATAAAAAATTATGCTTAAAGTAAATAATATTATATAAATATAGAAATCCATAAAAGCCTAAAGAGATTTATAACAAAATTATGAAAACTTATGTGGACAACCTTAAATTGGAGGGCATTTTATCTTTTTCCTTAAAAAAAAAAAAGAAAAAAAAAAAGTACTTATACGCATCGTATAATGTTGGTCGAATTCCCAACCCATTTAAATCCTCGAACAATTTAAATGCCCAAATGGAAGGGTGTTAATGAAAATAAAAACAATTCAAAAAAGCAAAACTATATACACTTTGAAACATTACTTGGCATATACTTTTTTTAGTTCAATATTAAAATGTGGGATTGAAGAATTGAATATCTAACATGTTTAATCAAAATTATGACATTTTAACTAATTAAATTATAACTTTTTAGTACAAAGCAGCTAAAAGCAAAGAAAGGGTAAACAAAACATAGCTATACTCAAATTCACTACTATTATATGTTTATATATAATAACATATATAATAAACATTAAAAAAATCCCTCTCTTTTTGTTATTCTAACAAAAGGAAATCATTTTCTCAACATCACTATTTGTTTCTTCGTACACAAATCACACAAAAAAAAAAAAAAAAACAAAACAAAACAGAAAAGGGAGAGCCGAGGGAGGAGCAAAGTTGAGAGAAGAGAATTAGTTTTCTCGTAATTTCTTAACGATGGCGAAGGCGGCGGCAGCAACGACAGCAATGACGGTAGAGACAATGAATGTCGTCTTCAATGTCTGGGCAGTTTCCTTCTTCTTCTCCTTCTTTCTCTCTTCTTGATCGGCTGCTTTCCTCTTCGCCTTATCCTGAGATTTCCCACAAATATATTAATTCTCTCGTTTGCATTTCCCCCCAATTTTCTGACCATTCTTTCCCATTACAATTTGTTTTTTGAAAACCGATATTTAAAATTAAAAAAAAAAAAAAAAAAATTCGGCTCCATTTAATAACCATTTTGTTTTTTATTTTTTGTTTCTAGTTTTTCATTTTTGATTTTTTAATTTTAGTTTTATGTTTTTAAAAATTAAAAATTAAAAAAAAAAAAAAGTTTGATAGCTATATTTTGTTTTCAAATATCACATTTTCTTTTGATTTTTTTTAATCTTTAATTTTTTATTCTTGATTTTTTCATGCTTTTTTAAAACGAAAACAAAACCTATTTTTAAAAAGCTTTTTTTTTATCTTTTAGAATTTCTTTAATATTTTAAAAACGTTTTTAAAATTTTAAAAACAAAAATTAAAATTGATTATCAAATGAACCTGTTTTTAAAATATTAAAAACAAAAACAGAAAACAAAAAACGAAATGGTTATCAAATAGGACCTAAATTAAAATGTGATTTTTTAAAACAAAAATAGTTATCAAACATATTTTTTTTTTTTTTAATTTTTAAAAATATAAAACTAAAATCAATTATCAAATATATACAAATTTTATTTTTAAAATAGAAAACCAAAAATCAATTATAAAAAATTAGAAACAAAATAAAATAGTTATTAAACAGAGCTTAAATAACTATGAGATACAATTTCAAAGACCAAATAAAAAGTCAAGATTTACCAATTTCACCGTTTTGTAAAAGTTGTTTGATAAAGAAATTTAGAAATTCTTGGAGGTAAATTTAGGGAGAAAGGAGATCATAACATTTTAACATTTTTTTAAAAATATATAAATATTCTTAGAGGTAAATTTAGGGAGAAAGGAGATCATAACATTTTAACATTTTTTAAAAAAATATATAAATATAACTTTTAAAATATAAATAAAACTAAAAAAGAATAGTCTTAAATTTTGATTTAAACATAAAAAATAATTTACCTTAGCTTCAAGAGATTCAGCAACATGAGAGGAAACGGGATCGACCTGAACGTGCTTGTTATGGCCAGGATGTAATTCTCTGTCCACGTCAGCAGCCGGAAACTGGGAACCGGCACCATCGGTAGCTCCGTCATCTCTGCCTGGGCTCGCCATTTATTTTTAAATTTTTAAATTTTTTTCTTCTTATTCTTCTTTGATGTTGTAGAAAACAGATACAACAAAAGAAACTCATGGGTTTCGGTATTTTATTCTCTTCCAAGTGGAATTGATAGCTGACACGTGGAGACGATCCAGTGGTTGAAATGTTGTTTTAACGGACAAACCACAAATGACTTTCTTTTATTAACTGTCAACGGCCCGTTAATGCCGTCCGGATTTCGATGTTTTTTGTTACGAAAAAAATTGTTTTTTTTCCTCTAGACCATAAAATTATATTATTCAAAAAAACTAAGTTCATAAAAAAAAAAAAAAAAAAAAAAAATTGAATTACAAATTTGATAATAATGTTGGGAAGAAAGTTAAAATTTATTTTCTAAAATTATAATTTAATCAAAATAAGATAAGTACATCCATATATCAATAATGTGATTTTGATATTGTGAGATAAGTAATTGATTTTAGTAAATTCGATTTGAAAATTAACAATTTAATGTAGTTTTTTTTTTTTTTTAATTGACAACGTAATTTTATTCAATTAGTCATTTAACTAACATGGTCAACAAAATACACATCTTATTAAGAGATGAAATATAGATTATTTTCTAACTTTCTTCAAATCATTTTAATTATTTTTAGATGACAAAATGTCTAATCTGGCAACATAAAATTGTCAAAGGAACGTATTAATTTTTAAATAATGATCATCACAAATTCAACTCACGGCTTTTTTTTATTCTTCCCATTATAATTTCTCTTATTTGATTCTATCATTCATTTTACTCTAAAATATACTAATATTTGGTAATTGAGACATTCCTAATTAGAAATAAAACTTTGTGAGGTGCGATACAATAAACAATAACATTATAAATAACAAATGTAAAGGTAAAAGTAAAAACAAGTACACACTGAATGTACTCATGATTAAATGATTATGAATTTGAATCTTCTTTTTATTATTGAGCTTAAAAATAAAAATATTAACACTCAAAAAAAAAAAAAAAACCAAGACTTGTGGCCATGTTCATTCTCTACAAATATAGGTTCCATTCATGCTCACAAAAATTCTCATATACATCTAAGCTTTCTCTCTTACAACTCTCCCTTCGATCAAATGACCTAATTATTTAACATGGGTTATGAGTGTTGCATTAGATTAAAAAATAATAATAATAAAATAATAAAAATTCAAAACTGGTCTAAAAATGAGACAATTACAAAAGGTAAAGAAATTGTAAACAAGATGAACATTTGATTATCAAATGAATCTTTACTCTCAAATAATGAGAGCCAAATATCGATTTTCGGGCTCAAACTCGTTATCGTGAAGTTGAAATAGATTTACATCAAATAAAATAACCAATTGCACCACCGACCCATTCGATTTCAACTTTTCTCCTTAACCTATCTACTTCTCACCAATTCTTATACAACCCACAATCTAACAGAGTAGGAGGTGAGAGGGTTAATTCGGTTTCAATGCTAAAATCGATATGAAACTGATTTGTTTCAAGACCAAATTGGTTGCTTGATCCAAACCAACCAAAATCGAATCGAACCAACAAAATCTATCTCAATCTAGCTTTATGCTTAAAAATACAGAAAGAAAAGGGGTGGGAAGTTAGAATCAGAGGAATGAGAGAAGGAGTATAAGAAAAGAATATGTTAGTTAGGGATGTCAACAATTCAGTGTCAAGGAACAACAACCAGAAGCAAATTTAAATGTATAGATGAACTCATACACACCATCTCAACAGCAACAAAATCAAAATGCCATATTTTAAACAGTTATCACCACTCCCCACCAGCATAAAATGAAAGAGAGAGAATCATACACGACGGACATAGTCCCGTTGAGATCGTTCAACGCCAAGCTTCAGCCAGCTCCGTCCTCAAATTCAACCGCCCGACAATTCCATTTTTCTTGCCCCTTTGTGCAGCAGCACCTGTTGTGTGAATTTTCACCGAGTGGTCATTTGCCTTCTTGTTGCCTTTCTTCAAATTCATACTCCCCGATCGATTGAGGCTACTCCTTCGATAACTTTGAGCTGTCTCGACTTGACTTGTGAGACCAGTCTCCTCCTGTTCTTCGTTTACTAAAGAGTTCATTTCCGATACGATTTCGCAGGGACAGTTGTTAGCTAGTGACTGGCCTCCCCCTGAAATGATGTTCTCAATGGAAGACAGAAGATTTTGTGACACAGTACAGTTATCTTCACTGGGGCTCTCAGGAGCAGGTTCTTCAGTTACAAATACTAGTTCATCTTCAGCTTCATCATTCCCGACCTCATTTTGTTCGTCTTGATACAACTGCGATGCACTTTGGTGCCCATCCTCGTCTGATGGATTTATGCGCAAAACAGGAACGGACTCAACCACCAAATCTTCTCTGTCCTTCAGTGTCTTCTCAATGAGAGTCTTGAGGAAGTTCATCACTTTGACTGCATACATCAAGGCAGTTAATGGATCTGCCATCTGCAAGAATAAATGAAAACTATTACACTTCAAGTGGCATGATCTTTCTATACCGTCCACATTGCATCGAACGAATACGATAACGGCAGCAGCATCTAACCAAATAACATTTCACATAAGTTTTGGAGCATAAATTAAATTCTAAGCCAATTATAATTTCTAGTTGGGCACCTTTTTCTTCATCTAATAGCTAAAACTTGAAAGATGTCATTTTAAAGTTCAGACAAGAGATTTAAGGAAATGTTCACTCACTTGAGTCATATTGGGGGCAAAAACCATTGCGACATTACGTGCATTCATCTTGTTATAATGTTCGTACTGCACGACATCGGCCATTAGGTTTACTGCCCAATCAAGCAGCGCGGCTTCTGTATGGGGAAGAAGTCTTGCTAGGTCAGTACACTCTTCTTCGGTTTGCGCCTCCATCACCTGTTCAGGTGAGAGGGAATCCAACACCCCGGTTGGAAGTTCTCGAAACCAAGCCTATAATAAAACCAAACTCATTTCAGTGTTCTTTAAATTCACAGGGCTAAATCTAAGAGACCAGATGAAAGCATACCAGAGAGGTAAAGAGTTGAAAATCAAAAGCATAAGATAACAGTTGACGGATATGCTAACGTAATAGTGCCCGTAACAGAAAAATTGACCTTAGTCATGAACCATGTAGTACCTTAATGAGACCTGCCAAGCAATGCACATCAACACCATCCGGAATCACTCCATGATTTAACTGGTCGCGAACAAATTCCTCTTGACTGTTCCCAGCAGTAAGCCTAAAAATTCCTTCTGCCTAAAGGTTTAGATCAATGATTCAGTTTCTATCCGAAATCGTCAAATTACCAGAGAAATATTTCTAACTCCAACATATTATGTAGAGAAAAGGAATAACATTCAAGATACCTCCAGGCCTCCTTGTGTATATAAGTGTTTCTGCATTAACAGGAGAATTGTTGGGACACTGTTTCCTCTCGAATCAAAGGAAAGCTGCATTGACTCTGTAGAAACGCCGAAAACACTTGCACTGCAGATAAAAAATTTCACTGTCAAAGGGAGCAATACTATTTATAACATTAAATAAAGTAGTCTTTGTAAGATGAAACAGCAGAAAAGGAAGAATTAGATCTAGCTTTCTTTCCTACAACAGTAAGCTAAGTATCCTTCTATTTCAAAAACCCTCTTCATAATCAACTCATCAGACAAAAAAATCATTCTTAAAAGCCCCAAGGAACCACACAAAAGTACAATCAATTACCTTAATATTGAAACAAAGCACCAAAGCATAGGAATGGTAAAACAACTACTTCAAGTTTTGAACAATATGATTATAATTTACTATAGGCCAGCTGAAAACAAAAACGTCTCTAAGTTAATCTTTGATCATACAAAAAATATATATAATACATTATGCATCACAATTAAACATATAATCATTAAATCTTCGAAATCACTATATCATCAAGGGAAGTTGAAGTAATACAAAATCATAGACAGCCAGACAAAGCCAAAAACAGACCAAGCAGTGTAGTGATTCAACCATTCTCCCCCAAACCTACTTCATATACATAACATCCATCCATAAATCCAATTGAACTCCAAAAAGACAAAAAGAGCAAAAAGCTCATTTCCCCAAAAACAACAAACTTCCAAAACAATTATTGTTCACAAACAAGAGACAAATTTTCATCAATTATTCCAATCATTAGAGTGAATTCTCTTCGAGCATTAGTTCATGACACAAGATGCAAATATGCACGTAAATAAGGTCAAAGTTGATCCAAACCACACAACCCATAACTCAAAATCTAAATCCAAGCAGAACAACCTTCATCATAAACAAGCAAAAGGGTACAATTTAAAATCAAAATCAAGCAAATGGGTAGAACTAAAAACAGAATCCAAACCTTGCACTGGGAGCTCTAGTGGGAACCTCAAGCTCAAACTCAACAGGCAAGCCAAGGAAGCCATTGAAACGATCAAAGGTAACATGGGCAACATGCCTAACATTAGAAGGCCATCCAATCTCCATTGAAGAGGGCTTTCCAAGAGCTCTAGTACTCGTACACACAATCAAAGACTTCCTAAAAGCAGCAACCAAAAGGGTCAATTTCGACAGCTGATCTCTCTCCCTGTCCCTTTCTTGTTCTTGTTCTTGTTGTTCCTCAGAACCCAAATGAAATTGAACAGAATGGTGGTTTATGATGGGACTGTTAATAAGGAAATGTGGGTGTGGACCATCATTGGTTGAGGGAGAGCTTGAAGGAGAAGGGAAGTGAGATGGGGATTGTTGGAGAAGGACATGAATCATTTTTAAAGAAACCCTAAAACACAAATTAAAATAGAATTTGTTGGGGAAACAGGAATTGGTCTTCGATTTCTTTAACCCTTTTGAGAAGATTGATTTGGGTATACGAAAAAACAAGATTTGGGTAAAGAAGAGTTGGATTGAAGAAAGGGTTTGGGAAGGTAAGACGTGACTATCATTACTTTTGGTGGGGGATTTTTCTTTTTTGGGGGGGTTTTTTGAATATTGATTTTTGGATTGGCTGGCTTTGGAGGAAGGAAGAAGCAAGAAAAGAGAGAGAGTGGTGGTTGTTGAAGAGATGAAGAAGGTGTAGTAATAGAGTTTTTAGAGAGAGAAATGGAAGTGAGGAGAGAGAGAAAAAAATTTGAAATGAAAATGGATATTTATTTATTTTTAATAATTTTGAAGCCAACGATTTGCAAGCGAAGAGGAAAAGGACTGGTTTGATCTGGGTAGTGGTCATCTTGTTTCTTCTTCTTTATTGGGTTGGCTTCCTATTCACCAACAAAATTCTACACTCTATTGTTATTTGTGTCAATTGACTCATTTCCATTATTGCTTTGAAATTCAATCTAGTCTTTTTAATATTAGTTTCAATTTTTTTTCCTTTTTTTCTTTTAAAATTCACATTTCAATCACATTTACTTTTAGAAGCAATTTGTTTGGCTAGGATTTAGTTTTAAAATTTATTAATTCCTATTTGAAAATCTATATTCATACGAGTTTTTATTAATTTTTCATCATTTTTACTTTTAAAAATAATTCTCATTTTTAACCATTCATTTTTTATCATTAATTTATAACTATTCAATCATTTTTAATCACCCATTTTTAATCATTTTTTTTAAACTGCTAAAAATAATTACTCATTTTAAATCTACATCCAAACAAGCTTTTGACTTTAATTCCTTGGTACAAAACGAGTTTTTTACTACAACTCTCAATTTTTAATTACTCAATATAACTCCTTAAGCTAAATCCTACCTAAATATGTCAAACAAACACTCCATTGAGTTTCTAGCTAAAATGATGATTAAATTAATTTTAAATTTCAATATATTGATGAAGTAATTATTTTTGTTTTGGAATTAATTTAATTTTTAAAATAAAATAAGTAAAAATAAACTAAAAAACACCATCAAACTAAAAGTGAACATTATTAACATATCAAAAGTAAAAGTATAGATGTCCACGATGAGGCAAGGACAGGGAAGAATACAATCTCATCTCCCTAAAATTCACCATTTTTTACACGATCGAGACGGGAATTCTCCATAGGAAATTGCGAGGATCGAGTTCAAATTTCCTAATTTTTTTTTCAATTTTCCCTAAATATTTAATAATTAATTGTTAAAGAAAATACTCATTTCAATAAATATTTTTAGAAACAAATTATTTAAATATTAAATTGATAATAATGAAAAAATAAAATTTTATATATATATATATATATATATATATACACGGGCGGAGATCGAGGTAACATGCATAAGAATACATTCTCCGTCTCTATTTAACTCGTGCATAATTTTTCTCCCCTACTCATTCTCTCCTCTCGAATATCACTAGGTTTAAGTGTTCAATTTTGAAACATAAGAAGCTTATTGAAATTAGATTTCAAATCTAGAAAGTATAAATGTAAGTTTACTTTATTTAATTTAAGACGTTTTTATTTGTTTGTTTGTTTTGTTTTGTTTTTTTTTGTTTTTGTGTAGAAAAGAGTAGTGAACAACCAAATTTTTAGAAATTCTCTGTATTTTGCGATAAACAACCATTTTTAACTACCCATCAAATTTCATAACAATCCTTTTTATCGAACTTACAAGTCAGTCACTATAACATCAATATGCACTTTAAGAAACTTGATGTGAATTAGTTTATTGGAGGGTTTGATGAGTAGATAAGAGTGGTTGTTTATTGTGAAGTACAAACAATGAGTTTTGGAGAGTCACATAAACTCTAATTAATTCTTAGTAAGATGATTGAATTTCATCTCTTAGTTTCTCAATGCTCACTTGACCACTAAAACACTTTAAGATGATTAATATATGATAACTAGACTTTGCATATATATATATGTTATATATATATATATATATATTTATTGAGAGACCATAAAAATCAAATTAAAACCTAAAAAACAAATAAGTCATGTTTGAAACTTTAATGAACAAATCGATACTAAAATCAAGATGAACTTAAAAAAAAAATCACATTATAGAGACTAAATTATAAGATAAAATTAATGATTATAGATTTCTCTACTAATCAAAGAGAGCATTAGAGGCAACTAGAGCAATACTTTGACGATATTAATGTGCCCCGTTAATCATAAGGTCATGAGTTTGAATTACCTCACCCTCCATTATTGTTAGACTAAGTAAAAAAAAATAGAGCAAAAATCGCCCAAAAAAAAAACAATGTTCATCATAACCGATGTATACTCAATGACCAATAAATCATAGATGCAAATCTTCTATTCAAATTATTGTAAAACTCAAAAAGAAAAAATTTATATATATAAATTAATACCAAATTAAATAACCAATCCCACGAATTCAATTATTAAAATAATCATCTAAAGCATATAAATTAAATTTATAATGAACCAAATAAATATATAGGGAGAGGGGAAGAATGAGGGGGAGGTGACAGTGGTATATGTAAGCAATTAAATAAAGTGGGCCAATCCAACGTGGCCACCTAGTTGCTAGAACCTGTCTTAAAGCGATGTCTTATCTGAATTTATAAATTTTGACAAAACCGTGGGGAGGAATCCTCTGCATCAAAGTCCACCACTCTCACATTTCCTCCTCAATCAAAATCCTTTCTCTACTAAACAATAAACCAATCATTTTATTTTTGACCTTTTTTCCTTAGTTTTTGTTGTCTTTCTTAATAAAATTATTTGGGAATGTGTAGTGTCTCAATCAAGGATTCAAGATAAGTTATAAATTCTTAATTACATTTTTTATTTTAAAGTGAATAGATTTTAACCTTTTGAGTAAAATATAAATTTATTCTATATGATTGATAAAAAAGTTAGAATTTAATTTTTATGATTAAAAATTAGTATTTAATCTTTATGGTTGGAATAAATATTGAATTTAATTTTTATGATTTGCATAAAGTTAGAATTCTGTCATTATAGCTTTAAAAGTTAGAATTTATATTAATTCCTATAATTTTATAAACTATAAATATAGTTTTTATTGTATGTAATTGTTGGCATATTAAATACTTAAAAACTCATTATTCATACATAAATGATATGATTTTATTTGTTACATTAGTCACTTAACTAATAATTTCATCATTGACACATGAATACATAACTTTATAGTACTTAATTCGCCAACGATTAAAAATGACAAGAACTATTTTTTAAGGTTTATTAAATCATAAAAACCGAATTCTAGTTTTGAAAACTATCTGAACTAAATTCTATATTTTTTCAAGTCATAGAAAGCTTTAATTTTTTTGAAACTATGAGAACTAAACTATATCTTTCCTCATATTATCGTTACCTTTTAACTTAAAATATAAAAAATTATTGAATAATTAAAGCATGCTTACATTTTTATTTTGAAATTTTAATATTTCAGTATTAAAAAAAGAAATATAAATATTTTGTTTTCATTTTTTAAAATTTTGCATATATTATTTTAATATTTATGTTTGACTGTTAATGATCCTTTAACATATGTGGATACGTCAACATTCAATTAAATGTACGCGATTTTAAACAGTTTATTTAAATATTCATTCACCAAATTAATAAATGAGATATGTCCAAAATATCTGTAATTGCTTTTACATATGATTTTGGATATATTATGTAATGATACATTATCAAATGGGTCGGTGACGCGATTGATTATCTGGTTTGGTGTTAATTCATTTTTATTCTACAGTCATAAGTTTGACTCTTAAAATCAGTATTTATAATCTCTCTTCTTCCAACTTGTACTTAAAAAAAAAGGTATGTTATGATATATTAATATTTTAAATTCCTCATTTTGTTATTTTCTCTTTTGTTATAATAATTAAGTATAAGATTAGATGTTAGGATTATGTCACATTGTTGTAAGAATTATTGGATTTATTAGGTTAGATTTATTGCTTATATATACTTTATATTTTATGTTGTAATGGTAGAGAAGAACAATGTAACATCCATCAAATTCTTTCTCTCTTTTTCTTCAATTAATACTATTCTCTGCTAATGGCTACTTTATCTACTTCTCTGAGCAAAGGATTTCAATGGAGTCTTCATATTCAATCTTGGACCTCTTTCTTTTAATTCCTCAGAAATCTATCCTCTTTACAAAAAAACAAGGCAAAAAATACCCATCAAATCCCGACAAACGAATAGAATATTAATCTATTTTGTATAAATGGTATAAGTTAACTTATTGTAAAACAATTTACTCAGATCACAATCTTAATTAAAATATTTATTACCTCATTATTGTAATCAAATTATCATCACATAAAATTTAAAAATAATTTTGATCTCTTAACATTACTACAAGCTTTTTAATTCCTTCTCACATAGAACTTGACAAAAAAAAGAAAAACAAATTAACCAAAGCTTGATGTGTTTTTAGGGGGTAATTGATTAAAGAAGAGGGAGGAAAGGTGGAATTTTACTTAATCACTTCTTTGGTTACACTATAATTCAAGCAAAGTATAATTAATAATAATTAGGTAAACTTTCCTCATAAAGATCATCTAACTCTTGGTAATTTGGCAATCCAATGGCTGATCATTATGTTATTTTCATTCATTTGCTTTGTGTTTATAAACATCTCTCTAGTGGGTAAATTCTTTTTATTTGTCCTATATGGAAAAGTATTGATTCAAGCTATTTGTTTCAACATTGTTATCAAAGTAATCTTGACCATTTAAGAAAAATAAAAGCAAAATGTTAAGATGATACTTTTATTCAAAGATTGAATCAAGTATCTCTACAATATGACTAAAATGTAAAATAAATCATCTTAAA
Organism: Sechiopsis laciniata; assembly: GCA_037833695.1. Taxonomy (NCBI): domain Eukaryota; kingdom Viridiplantae; phylum Streptophyta; class Magnoliopsida; order Cucurbitales; family Cucurbitaceae; genus Sechiopsis; species Sechiopsis laciniata. The sequence goes on along the minus strand of JBBMKA010000018.1, from coordinate 15,924,245 downwards.
ATAACAAAATAATTCAAATTGAACCAACCAATAATTTCATGGTATTATAGTTTGTAAGATTAGTCTTTACCAACATTTGTAGGCAAATCAAGTAGACCAAATTTCACTAAATAAATTATATTTAATTTTAGCCACAAATCTTTTCCTTTTGAAGTGCTTACTTACAAATTTAAGATAGTAATTTATTCTCTAAATATTCACAAATGATTTTTTTCACGAATTAACCATAAAGCATCCGTCAGAATAGTAGAATTCATCAGAATATGTATTAATCTTTCACACTTTACAAGAGTTTATGAAACCTTTATATAGAAATGTTTATGAAGATAATAATAGCTTAACTAAACTAATTACTGACTAACAAAATGAGAGGTTTCTAATCTAATATAACTACTAACTGAAAACTAATTCATATTGCATAATACTAGTATAGTGAAAATGTAAAGATTAGTAGAATTTACAAACTACATTATTGGGGTTCAGAAATATTAATTACTACTTGTTAAATTATAAAAAATTTTAAGATGGAATTTGTAGCTATAGTGTTGAACCTTCGTTAAACCAACGCACCACTAACCATTTCAATATAAACTATTCGTTTAAAAAACAAAATCTATAAACTTTTCGTACTTTTTTTTTAAATATCCGTGACTGTTTGAGATATAGATTACGCGCACCTCAACCAATATCACGGAACATAAAGATCATTTTTTACCACTAAGCCACTCCATAATAGTTTTAAACTTTTCGTACTCATACCATTATAATCTTTAACCTTTCAAATATTAAGTTAGAAATAAATCAAAATCCAATAGATAATCATTCTGATATCAATATAAAAATGAAAATTTATTGTGGATACTATATTCATATTCTAATTATAGTATCTTTTTAAGAATATTTAAAATAATTTTTATTATTTCAATCAATTTAACTTTGATTATTTTTAATCAATTTAACTTGCATCAATTTCAATTAATTGAAAGTTATCAATTTCACTATATTGAAACTATCAATTTTGTGACTAACCATTTAATTTGATTGAATTACTTTTTGTTATATTAAATTTTTTTTCTTCTAAAATTTAGATATTCATATATTTTTTTTTCTTTTTTGTTATTCAAAATATCCTATAAAAATCATCCAAGTATATGAAATTGGACTAAACAAGACTTCAAGACTTCAAGACTTCAACAAACAAAGAAAAAAAGAAAAAGAAACAAACTGAAATAATTTAAACTTAAAATTTAGTTAAATAGTACATGTGCCTATTAGTTTAAATTTTAATTTATTTAATGTAAAAAAATTAATATTATTTTAATCCTATTAAAATTTTGAGACCAAATAAAAATTTATTTTTAAAAAAATAAAAATAGACATCAAAACCAAATTATTATTATTTTTTTGCCAAACCCTAATCTTAAAAAAACATTACTTCTATCTATAAATGTTATTGTGTTATTGTGATACTTATTTATTTTTTGAATTTAACAACACCAATTAATTACTATGAGAAAGTTAAAAAGATTAGTCAAATTCATAAAATAATTATAAATATGATCACTTTAAAAAAATAAATAAATATATAGTCGTATTATTGAGTATTGTTACATGCTTTCTTATAATATTGATATTAAAAAATATTTGTACTACAATATATTGGTATTAATAAGTATTTATAATAGAATATGAATATAAATACTTTAGAATTTACATATATTTATAAATACTTTGTTAAAAAAACATATCTAGTACCATGTTTCAATTACTAGCCATTGGATACTTGAAGTGAAGTCATTGGAGTACTACTCTTCTCGAGCAAATTTTATAATTTTGTTAGTTACTTTTTATATATTTTTTAAAAATCTATTCATGTTTTTTTTAAAATAAAATATTTATTTTTTTTCAAAATTTAGTTGAGTATTTAAAATACATATTGTATGTCTTGAGTAAATGTTTTAATTGGTAGATAACCTAGTATTTTAAATGAAATGTCAGCTTTTATATTTATATATATATTCGCGTGATTCTACAACCATTTGAATGTCAAAAAAATTCGTAAGAAACTAATTGGTAAATAGATCGTCACTATAGATTGAAACTACTGCTTCTTAGTTCTCCTAATTTTTCTTGATGATTTGATCACTCCATAATAATTAAAATGTTCTCATATATAAAGCATCATTAAAATTTGGAATTCTTTGGATTGTGACATTATTAATGAGAAATTATCTCAATAGTTCCAAATCTCTGATAGTAAACATAGGGCAAGTTCTCAAACTACTCTGGTTGGTGTGTTAATGAACTCCTTACTTTTCTTCTTCAACTTTCATGTTTTGATGTGTTTAACACTCTGATTTTGGATGAATTTTGAATAGTTTAACACTAAAAATCATTATAAAGGAACTTAATTTTTAAAAACAAAACAACTAAAATCTAAAGCTCCATTGGATAAACATTTAGGATTAGCAAAACAATAATACTGTAGTTTAACTATATCGTTGTTACAAAAAAAAAAAAATAGTAATCTCAATAGTTCAAGCAATATTAGTATATACTCATTGACTATAAAGTTATGAGTTTGAATTTTTTCACCCTCAATTATTATAATCTCAAAAAAAACCTTTCAATCATTCATCTATTTTTTTTTTTTAAAAAAAAGAAATAATTAGTATTTCTCTCTTTATTAACGGCCATGGATGAAGACATTCCAAGGATGTCAAAGGCACACTCCATGAATCTTGCCGAAGAAGAAAAGTAAGAAAGGGAAAGGACTTGCGGCCGGCGGCTGCGAAAGCGGCGGCGCCGGCTAGAATATCGGCGGAGCGAGTCAACAGCAGTGAAAATGGCTTTTGAGCTTTAGCAAAAGCTTCTGAATAAGGCCGTTGAACTGTCGGACACAACGGCTTGTTTTTTTTAACTGTTTCAAATTTAAAATCTACTCGCACTTTTCCCTTTTTTCGTTTGTTGGGTTTCTGGCCGTTTTACTCACTTTTAATTTATCTTCCAAACAATGTATTTTCGAGTTTTAATTTTATATAGAAAACCTAGATTCGTTTTTACCCATTTATCTATGCATTATGTAAATGAATAAAAACACGTCAATAATAATAATAATACTACCTTTTCTTTTATTATTATTACTATTATTATTTATTTAAAATAAATTATAAATTTAATTCATATAATTTGAATAAAGTTAGAATTTTATCTCTTTAATTTTAAAATTTATAATTGAGAGAATGTTATAATTTATAGTCTTCATAGTTTGATCATTAGAATTTAGTTCATACAATTTTATAAAATCTAAAAAATAGTTCTTATATTTTGTAATTGCTAGGAAATTATATACATGGAAGTTGACTGTTTATATGTTAATAATGACAATGTGAGTCAGATTGACGAATGAATAAAAAAAAACTGCATCATTTATACATGAATTGCTAACTTCAGGCATTTAATTAAGGAAAAATTGTAATGGATCACATATTCTGACAAAATAATTACAAATATAGTCAAATTTAAAAATATTTACATTCATAGTCTAGTATTATTAATACTTATTAATACAATATTATTTATTATTAATATAATATTATTTATTATTAATACAATATTTTGTATTAACACACTATTATATATTATTAATACCTATGATTATGATTGTTAATTTTTTAAAAAGTGACTATATTTGTAATTATTTTCTGAATTAGACTAATTCGGTAAGTTTCCCTTAATTAATTTGTAAGTAATGACAAATACAAAAAATAAAAAAATAAAAAAAATTAGGTTTTATCAAAGCATAAAGACATTATAGAAACTAGATTATAAATTTTTTCGAATCATAGAAATTAAATTTTGATTTTTGAAATAGAACTAAACTTTAGCTTTCTTCCAACAATTTATAAAGCAAATTTATAATTTATTCACTACTACAAAAATCAAGAAAGTTGACGCGCAAGGAACGTCAACTGTATAGTTTGGTTGACGCTTTCGAAAGCGTCAACGAATCAACTGTCAACTAAAGTCACTATAGTTGACGCTTGACTAAGCGTCATCCAATATTATAATTGACATGTTCAAAATGTCA
>JBBMKA010000018.1:15891801-15905951 GCA_037833695.1 Sechiopsis laciniata | reverse complement strand
AAATTGGGAATAATTTACCATCTCTTCTTGAAGAGAGCAGTTTGGGTGCAGCTGGGGCTGCCCCTGATGTGGCTCTTTTAGAGCCACACATCTCAGATTTTTTTTTTTTTTAAGTGTTTTTTTTTTATTTTTATAATCTATACTTGTTTGTAACAGCATATGTTTGGGTGCAGCCACAGCTGCACCCAAACTGCTCTCTTTCTTGAAATGCCTCACAAATTACTATCTAAATATGTATGTTTCCGCCTACTGTACTATTCCATAAGATCTTTCTTAACAAATATAATTAATGAACAAGTTTGATTTAGAATTTTATTCATGTCTGCTATGAAACAAAGCCTCTTGACCCAAATTAGAGATATGGGAAGACATTTTTGTTTAATGATTAAAATTGAACATTGAAAAATTCAAAGTACAAAATGAAACAAATTTGAAAGTTCACAAACTAAATTTGATTTTTGAAAGTCCAAAGACTAATTAAATATTTGAAAGTTTAGAATTCAAAATAGAATAAAATTTAAAGCCCATCGATTAAAATTGCATATTTTAAAGTTCAAACTAAAATGGAATGAATTTCCAAATTTAGGATAAAATGATATTTTTAATAATGAGCATTTTTTATTTTATTTATTCATGTTTGATATTTGAAAATATGAGTACTATCCTAGAACAAATTGCAAAGTATAAGTTCGAATCTATAAGAATGAAAATAATACGTTAACTTTTTTTTTTCTTTTCAATTTCTTGTTTTGGGTGAAGTACGATTGAGTTACTCTCCTTATTATCAATTAATTTTGAGGTGAAACTTCATATTTTCTAATATAATATCAGAACCCATAAAGCTCAAATGAGTATCGATCGAATAAAAATAAAATTGAAATCCGATTCAAGATTAGTGAGTCCAAAAGAGGCACCATTTTGAGGGGGCATGTTAGGATCTTACAATTATCTCACATTGAAAAAGTGGGGAGTCCAACATCAATATAAAAGAGATATGAGTTACTCTTCTCATTATCAATTGATTTTGAGGTAGAACTCCATATTCTCTAATATATAATATATCTCCACCTTTTGTTTCAACATTTTTTTTTTCTTTGAAGATCAGAGTTTCGCTTCACACCATCGCTCGTCTTTAGACAGACACGAAAAGACATAGAAGTATAAAAAATTTATGTACATACAAGTCTCGAACTTGTAATCTTGAAGAAAACATACCTTCAAATTAATGACACACGAGTGTAAAAAATTCTCTTAAAAAGAAGTACAAATACGTTCGGGCCGAAGCCGGTAGAAATGATACAAGCCGAACACTTCTCACATATTGGGCTATGTTTCAAAATATGGGCTTCCTAACAACCAGGCCCAGACTCAAATTTGCCATTCACACAAAAGCTAGGGGTAAAACAGACATTAAACTCAAATCCACAGGGACATTTCTGTCAAATAAAAAACAACGAAGGTCGAACGCGACATGAGCCGTCGGATCAACATTCCTCAACGTCCATCCGTCGATCTATTAGACGGTAGAGACACATAGGAAGCGGCGTTCGAAAATTCAAATCCTTTCTCTTCAATCCCGCCTGTTCTTATATCGGAGCGTCACATTAGAGAGAGAAATTGAACAAACTGAAGAAGAATCAGAGCAGATCTGGTTCTTGAAGCTGAAGAATTCTTCTGTATTTCTGTATTTCTTCATTTTTTTTCTTTGATTCTCTCCTCCTTGTTGCCGCCGATTGAGCCATGTCCGGCCGTCACGACAAGGAGAAGGGCGTCAATGTTCAGGTTCTTCTTCGTTGCAGGTATCCAAAGTGATTCTGGTTTTGGATTTTGCTCATCTTCTTTGATGATTGAGTTGAATAGAATATCGTATTGATGTTCTTTGTTTGCAGGCCTTTTAGTGAGGACGAGTTGCGTAGTAATGCACCGCAGGTTGTTACTTGTAATGATTATTCTAGAGAGGTCACTGTATCTCAGAATGTTGCTGGAAAACATTTTGACAGAGTTTTTACTTTCGATAAGGTATTCATTTCCTAAGTATTTATATTTTGCTTTGATTTTCTTTTTCTTTTTTAATGCATTCAATCCACCATGAAAGCAATCTTGGCAGTGTGTTCTTCTGTTTAACTTGTAGGTAGTGCGAATCTTACATCAATTTGTGGTTCTTGTTTGTTGGTTGTATTAGGTTTTTGGTCCTTCAGCTAAGCAGAGAGATCTTTACGAGCAAGCAGTAGTTCCCATAGTAAATGAAGTCTTAGAAGGCTTTAATTGTACAATTTTTGCTTATGGACAAACGGGTACAGGGAAGACGTATACAATGGAAGGGGAATGTAAAAGATCAAAGGTACTTTATCTAGCCATTTGACAATGGTGTTTTTGATGCTCATTTTGGTTGATTCTGTATGTTAATTTGGGTTCTTTATACACCAGAGTGGTCCAAATGGAGCGTTGCCTCCAGGAGCAGGAGTTATACCCAGAACCGTGAAGCAGATTTTTGACACTTTAGAGGGCCAGAATGCTGAGTACAGCGTGAAGGTGACTTTCTTGGAGCTATACAATGAGGAAATCACGGATTTACTTGCCCCAGAGGAGATTACGAAGGTTGCTTTGGAGGAGAAGCAGAAAAAGCAATTACCCTTAATGGAGGACGGCAAAGGGGGCGTTCTTGTGAGAGGCCTGGAGGAAGAAATTGTTACTAGTGCCAGTGAAATTTTTAGCTTACTCGAAAGAGGATCGGCTAAACGTCGAACTGCAGAGACATTGTTAAATAAGCAATCAAGGTATTATCATAGGATGTTTGTAGGGTTTAAGTTTTCTATAATCTTTATTGTTTTGTATTTGTCAGTTTCAAAATGACATAGTTCTTTGATAATTCAGTCGTTCCCATTCCCTATTTTCAATAACAATACACATTAAGGAGTCAACACCAGAAGGTGAAGAGCTGATCAAATGTGGCAAGCTAAATTTGGTTGATCTTGCTGGATCAGAAAACATATCTCGTTCTGGTGCCCGAGAGGTAAGAGAAGTTTCAGTCGTTTCCTTTGTTGTTAAACTGAAGACTATATCCACTGTTCTCCTAATTAGTTTGATAATGCAGGGCCGTGCAAGGGAAGCTGGGGAGATCAATAAAAGTTTACTGACACTGGGGCGAGTGATCAATGCTCTAGTGGAACATCTTGGGCATATCCCATACAGGTTAGCTGCTAGTATTAGTGTTTTGACAAAGCTCTTAGAATGTTTCGTCTCTCTTTTATTCTTCATTATAATAGCTGCCTACTTGCTTGAACTTCAGAGATAGCAAGCTTACACGGTTACTCCGCGATTCACTCGGGGGAAGAACCAAAACTTGCATCATTGCCACAGTATCTCCAGCTGTTCTCTGTCTTGAGGAAACCTTGAGTACCTTAGATTATGCACACAGGGCCAAGAACATTAAGAATAAGCCAGAGGTTCGTTATTCATTTCAATAAGCAACCATTATGTATTTGTAGCCTTTTTTATTTTTTCATAGGTGGGTTAAAATTTTTTATATGGCTGTCCATGAAAATTCTTATCCTGAATTTCGTTGAATTTGTTTTTAGCTTTGAGTATTGTGCGCTATTTGAGTTTGAAGAGTTTTAGGTAGTTTACCTTTTGCAAATTGAGCTTATGCTTCCTTGTCCTGTCACTTTATTAGGTCAATCAAAAAATGATGAAATCTACTCTTATCAAGGATCTTTATGGTGAAATTGACCGTTTGAAGGCTGGTGAGATGGTTTGGATATGTTTTTTTGGATGCAGTTAATTAAGTATTTGAGTTTTATAGCACTGGTAACTGAGTAAGTGAAACCCTGTCATTCTTCCCCAGAGGTTTATGCCGCTCGTGAAAAGAATGGTGTCTATATCCCTAAGGAACGGTACCAACAAGAGGAGAGTGAAAGAAAGGTTGGTCAACTTTTTTCAAAACATTTTACTCAAATCATCTTTTTTGGTTTTTTTGTACTCGACTCTTCTTCTTCTACTTCATTATTATTATTATTATTTTTATCTGCTAAATTGTTATTTGAATTTGCTCCTCTAATGCAACTACATTTATTGATAATCAATTTTTCCGTTTGGAGAAATGTATTATCTCAGCTTTCTTGGGAATCTTTTTTATATTTTTGGGTTAGGATGAAAATCGTTTGATGTTTTCCTTACTAGTATCTTTTCTTTTCTTAGGCAATGTCAGATCAAATTGATCAAATGGGTATAACAATTGAAACTTATCAAAAGGTAACCCATTTTACTTGAGATTAATAATTTTATTGTTGTTCTTGCCTTTGTTACTAATAGTCAATGTTTCACACAGAAACTAGAGGAATTACAGGACAAATATAATATTCAAGGAGCACAGTGCTCTGATTTGAGCAAGAAACTTGATTCAACAGAGGTGAGTCTTTACCTATTAGCTGTGAGATTTGATGTTTGCTCCACAAGGGTCTAATTAGTCACTTGAACAATACAGAAAACTCTTTGTCAAACGCAAAAGTTGCTTACAAGAACTGAGGAAGAGTTTAAGAAATGTCAATATTTCCTAAAGGAAAAGGATTATATTATTTCTGAGCAGAGAAAAGCAGGTGCTTATGATTATATACTTCTTTGCATTTCAATACTTCTCCATTTTCCAGCATTAGACTTTAATTCGAACATGTAAAACAGAGAATGCTCTGGCTCATCAAGCATGCGTTCTACGCTCAGATCTGGAGAAAGCTCTTCAGGATAATGCTTCATTATTTATGAAAATTGGTACGCTAGTGATGTGGCCTACATCTCCTGCTTTCTCTACTAGCCACAATTGGCTAAAATTTTGCTACATTATATAATATAGGTAGAGAGGACAAATTGAATACGGATAATCGAGCCGTGGTGGATAATTATCAGATAGAGCTTACTCAGAAAATTGGCTCGGTCTGTACTATGGTCTCAACGTCGTTGTCTCGACAGAATGAACATCTTCAATGTGTTGAAAAGATGTGTCATTCCTTTCTAGAGAAACATGAAAAGGTATTTTTAGGAAGTGCGAGTCCCGTAAATTATGACTTTACAAATGCATTAACGTTTTTGTTTTTGTTGAAGTTCTCATCTTGACATTTCTTATTGTTTTGTCGTCTTTAGGCCATAATGGACACAAAGAAAAAATTATCATCATCAAGAACATTATATGTCTCTCATTTTGAGGCATTGCAAAATGTTGTTCGTTTGCACAAAGCCAGCTCAAATGCCACTTTAGAAGATATTTCTTCTTTGGCATCTTCTAGTGCAAAATCCATTGAAGAAGTACGTGAAAGAAAATTATTATTATTTTACTTTTATTGTCAGTTATTCCCTTAGGCTATCGGTATATTATACTCTATAGTTATCCTTTTTACATCAAAACTTACAGTGAAGTAACTTGCATTGAAGTTGATATCTCTTGCATTTTAGTTTCTGACAACAGAAGCTCATGAAGCATCTACGACACTCGACAATCTTCAGAGTACTCTTTCAACTCAATCTAGGGAAATGGCTCAGTTTGCAAGGGAATTGCGACAGGTTAGTCTCTCTCTCAACTGTTCTATGCTTTTCATTACTATTAGCTGTTGTGGATTTTTTTCATAGTTTTTGTTGCATCATATGAAATCAGTTTCAGAATTTGCGTGTGAAAAATGTCTTTATAGTTTTGTGCGAGCTATTTGGGTTGCTTTGTTCAAGTGACATTTTTATTCACTCTTTATTGAATAATGAATGATATTAATTCTGCCCCTTGTATCTTTTTTTGTGGATTTCAATTCCACCAGAGGTTCCATGTTACAATTGATCAAACGAAGGGTATTTCTGAATATATTGAAGAATTCCTCTCTAAGCTGACCGAAGAATCAAAGAGACTGGGAAATCATGTAGCAGAAGCTGAAGAGATCCAGATGAAAAACATTGCAGAATTCCAAAAAGTTTATGAGGTTTGGCAGACATTTGATTAACTAACTAAACCAGGTCAACAAAGAAACGGAGAAACTTATAGCTGATATGACCGATTTGACCTTTTTGTTTTTCTTTACAGGAGCAATCAAGATCTGATACGGAGAAACTTATAGCTGATGTGACCAATTTGGTGTCTTGTCACATCCGTCGGCAAAAAGAACTGGTTAGTTAAGTAATGTGCAAGAGATGCCTGCATATAATGTGAAATTTGCTGTTGTGAAATAGATTCCCTTTTCATGATTGAATGCACCAGGTGGATGCAAGACTCATTGGTCTTCAAGAAACTGCCAGTTCAAACAAGTCGTTTTTGGATGGATATATTTCCTCCATGGAAGATATGGCTACAGATGCAAAGCGCAAATGGCAAGTGTTTGCAACGCAAACTGAGAATGAGACAAGAGATAGTGCCGACTTCTCTGCTGCCAAACATTGTCGCATGGAGGCGCTTCTGCAGCAATGGTAGGCTTTTATTGTCTTCAATATTGTATATAATCACTAGTCTAGTTCTTTATTAAAAAAAAAAACTAGTCTTGTTCTAATTTTGGTTTCCTCCCTTTTATCTGATGCAGTGTGAGTACTACTGAAACAGCTCTCAAGCAGTGGAACAGAACACAAGAGTCTTCGAATGAGATGTGTGGTAAACATGTTTCAGATGTGGCATCAGCTGTGAGGTTGGTCAAGAACTAAGCCTGTTAACCATTTGTTTTTTTTAAACTAAAGCTTATTTTCTCTCAATTTCTAAATCATGGTTATGGCTTCTAAGAAGCATTTGACTTAGCCAAATTCCAAAAACAAACACAAAATTTTGCAATCTATTTTTTTTTTTTTCTTCAAAATTGGACTTTGAAAACCTAGGAAAATTAGATGGGACAATAATGCAAATTATTGGTGGAAAGTAGGATTAGTCTTAATTTTCAAAAATAAAAATAACTAAAACTCAAATAGTTATCAAATGGGCTTTGGATTTTGAAAATGGTTAGAATCATGTTAAGTCACCGATTACCCAAAATTTTAAACTAATAGGTTAAGGTAAATTTAATAAAATCAATCACTACACCTCACTTGTCAGCTTGGAAATTTGAAAAGTGCCTGACAAATGAAAACTAGTATTAATTGGTGACTTGATAGTCGTTTGAATATATGACCTTCCTCTTTGATATTATTTTAAATCACCAATCAAACCAACCAAAAATTTAAATTGATAAGTCAACGTAGATTAAATTATAACAACGAACAAAAACACTACACTTACAGAACTGATAACATAGAAATAAACTCTGAGTGGAGGTAGTAAGTTACTTTTAAAAAACAAAATAGTCGAATGGAGTTTAAATTTCTTGGCCTGAACTTTTGTGATTGTTAAGATTTTTGTCTTCTATCGTTGATATAATTGTTATGTTACTTCAAACAGAGATGCTTGTGATAGCAATGAGCAACATGATGCCGAGATTATTTCTGAGCGTTCTGCAGCTGAACAAGACATGATGACGAGCATTGAAGATACTCTTCAACAAGTTGATGGTGAGCACAGTAGATTCTCAAATATACTTAATATAGCTGTATTGACGATCCTATAATTGACTTAATTTGACTGGTTATGTAAGTTCGTTCAATGCTATATTTCTTATAATAATGTCATGTTTGTTGATGTTATTGTAGGCATTTCTGAACAAGAACGTGGTTCTATAACTGGTATATTAGATGCTGTCAAAACTCATACAGAAACTATTGAAGCTTTCAGGAATGATCACTCTTGCCAAGTTTCTGCTATTGAAGAAAAGGCTAAAGAAACATTTCGGCAGCAATATATGGTTAGTTATTATTACACATTGAATAGTATATGGGGTAGGTTTAAGTTTTGATAATTTACAGAAATCCTTTTTTTCTTCTCGAGAGTGAGACTGAGACAGGACAGTTTTGTCATGGAAAAAAGCTAGTTTTGATTTAGAGTTTACTTCGTTCCTTGATAATCAAATGTTTTAAGGATTAGGCATTTGTCTTGTAAAAATAGTAGAGATCTGCATAAATTGGTGTGGACATTCATGGATATATATAATATACATATATATAGTTTTGATTAAGTGTAACTTTGTCCTTTTAGTACATGGATATGTATCTCTATAACGAAAAATTATTCAAGTAGCAGTCTCACATTAAAAAATGTAGCTTTCTTTTCATCAACTATCTGATATAACGGGCACATTTTTGTAACTTCACAAAACAAAAATGTTCTCTAATAACACTACCTTCTTTGAATGTTTAGGACTATGAGCCAATTGGTAGCACCCCAGTAAGATGCGAACCAGACGTTCCGAGCAAGAGTACGATCGAGTCGCTACAAGCCATGCCAATGGAAGCCCTTGTTGAGGAATTCCGAGAAAGCAATTCCTGTGAATTATTGAATAATGGCAAGGAATTGAAACCATCACTGATACCGCGAGTCCCACTTTTGGAACGCAACTGATGCCAATGTCATTTAATAGAAGAATCAAAATCTGCTGGGAAGAGTTGAGTATTAATTGTATCTGTGTATTTCTATTATAAATTGTTATTATTTGTTATTAGTGAAAATTTTACACCAGGCTGGATGAAGATGAAATATATACAGCAAAAAAGTGTGGTTGGAGGGGAGGGTTAAGGAGGAATAAATCTCGTCTTGAGATTTACCAAGGAAATAGTCTGTCAGTGGAATGAATGTATATTAAGCAAAAATGTCACACATTTAAATCTTTATTTTTCAGAAATACAGGATTGTTGTGTAGTGTTGGGGAAGTTTCTTGATATAAAAAAGAGAAATATTTAGGTGGGCATGACATATGTGGTCCAATATGAACTTCATATATATATATATATATCTATATTTATTTATTTATTTTATTGTTCTACTTTCTTGGTTTAAAACAAAATAAAATGTGGTTCATATTGTACCAAATGTGTGAACATTATTATTTAAGTCATGCTTGAGTATGATTTAAATATTTCTCTATAAAAAATTAGTTCTTTGTATGCCTTTATCCCTTTGTTGTGTTTTCTCAAGTGATGAGTTTAGCGGTATTATGGATTTAATCTAATAATTTGAGTGGTGATTTTTTTGTCATATTTTGTTTTGTTTTTTCGTTGGAAACGGTTTTTAGAAAACCTTTTAAAACTCTTCTAATTGTATTTTGTATAGTTTAGTAATCGTTACAGACTTGAATTCTCTCAACATTTTGTAAATTATTGAGATCATTCCGTTAGCTTTGAAAGGAGGAGAGGAATCTTACTAATTGATTGGTCACCAAATGTTGAGCAAAAGAATGAGCCATAAAAGTTGAGTAAAAGCTAGTAATTTTTTTGAGCAAAAGCTAGTAAGGGAGAGATTGTTTATCTTACGCCAAAATAAATAAAGTTGATTATGGTTTTTTTTTTTTTTTAATTTCTTTTAAAAACTAATAATAATAGAATTTGTCTATATGATAAACTCAAATTGAAATTAGTTCAAGTAATATAAAAAAAATGTTAACATATTTTTAAAATTGGGTAAAACTAATATAAGCCGTTTTTCAAGATAAATAATACAAGACTATTTTTTAAGATAAAAGTTACAAAACTAATATAAGCCATTTTTTGGGTAAATTTAATAATTTTAACTCACAAACTATTTTTTTTTTAAGTACATTAATTAAAATATGATATTCGGAAATTTAGAGAATAAAATAGTTGTTTCATAAAGTACGATATTTTAATTTCTTTTTTCTTCTTTTCCACTATTTAGTAGTAAAAAGTTGCACTTTTGAGTTTGTGTTTAAAAAAAATAATAGATCATTAAACTTTCGTTTTTTATATTTAATAAGTATTTAAACTTTACTTTTATACTTTCTTTTTTTTTTTTTTTTGAATTATTAAAATTATGGATTCCAATAACAATTTCCAAATATTATATAATAAAAAAAAAGTTATATAATTTAGACTGACATTTCTTCATAAATATATAATGGGTGTACAGAATTATAATTTTACTCTTTCTTCATTTTCGAAAACGAAATAAAAATTTATCATTCTCAAATCTAGGTTGAAATTTATAAGAGAAATATTTGTGTTCTTAAAAATAAGGACGCAAACTCGATCATGTATATGTCATCAATATCATTTAATAACACAATTTTTTTTTCCTTTTTAATATTGTACATCAAATAGTAGCAATGAGGGCTTGCCTAAAAGTTTAAAAGATACGGTACTATATTTTCATCCTCGTTCAAAGACATGCAAACCATTCTCAAATTTTTCCGTAAAAAAAAAAAAAAAAAACATTTTCAAATCTTGGTGCAGTGCATTTGGTTCTTTTGCTTGAACACCATTATATATGTTTGAAAATCAGACAGCAACTCGGGCTTCAATTTCTATTAGCGGCATAGTAGTTCTCATGCTCAAATTCAAAAGCCAAAACATTTTAATCACTCATGGAAAGCTTCGATTTTCCTCTGCTTCTGCTTCTGCTTCAGCGCCGGCGAAAGAAGCTTCCATTTCCTCGCAGTTTGATGCGAATAGCCACTCAAATGAACCAAATTCCTCTCCCCAACAATCTGAATCTTCTATCCTTCTCCATTTTGACCCCAAACGATTTATAACTTCGCTTTTGAGTTGCAGAGATCTCTTTCAAATTCGGCAAGTTCATGCCCAAATTGCTTTCACTGGCGCATTCAGAAACCTTCCCATTGCTAATAAACTTCTCTTCATATACACCCAACATGGCGCCTTGGAGGATGCTCATGAACTGTTCGATGAAATGACTGAAAGAGACCCTTATAGCTGGAGTGTTATAGTTGGTGGGTATGCCAGAGTTAAGGATTTTTCTTCTTGTTTTCAGATGTTTAGGGAGCTTTTTCGGTGTGGGATGCCATTGGGTAACTATACATTGCCAATTGTTATTAGGGCATGCAGGGATTTGCAGGACCTGCAATTTGGTAGGCTTATTCATTGTGCCACTTTGAAATGTGGGTTGGATTGTGATAATTTTGTTTGTGCATCTCTTGTTGATATGTACGCTAGATGTAAAGTAATTGATGATGCCTATCAACTGTTCCACAAAATGCCGAAGAGAGACCTTGTGACATGGACAGTGATGATTGGTGCCTTGGCTGAATGTAGAAATGCTATTGAGTCTTTGGCATTGTTTGATAGGATGAGGGATGAAGGTATTGTCCCTGATAAAGTGGCGTTGGTGACTGTTGTTTATGCCTGTGCTAAGTTGGGCGCCATGAATAAGGCCAGGGCAATTCATGAGTATATTTATGGAACCGGATTCTCTTTGGATGTAATTTTAGGAACAGCTATGATTGATATGTATGCAAAATGTGGGAGTATTGATTTGGCACGGGAGATTTTCGATCAGATGCAAGTGAAGAATGTGATTACATGGAGTGCCATGATTGCAGCCTATGGCTATCATGGACAAGGTGTGCAAGCACTGGAGTTATTCCCGATGATGTTAAGCAGCGGAATATTTCCAAATAGGATCACCTTTGTCTCGTTGTTGTATGCTTGTAGTCATGCCGGTCTTATTGAAGAGGGACAAAGATTTTTTTCCTCAATGTGGGATGAGTATGGTGTAAGACCGGATGTGAAGCACTATACTTGCATGATTGATCTCTTAGGTCGAGCTGGAAGGTTCGATGAGGCCTTGAGATTAATAGAAAGCATGAATGTGGAGAAAGATGAGGGGCTATGGGGAGCATTGCTGGGGGCATGTCGGATTCACCGGCGTTTAGACTTGGCCGAAAGGGTGGCAAGGTCACTTCTTGAGCTACAGCCTCAGAATCCAGGGCATTATGTATTGCTTTCAAACATATATGCAAATGCTGGTAAGTGGGAAGATATGGCAAAAACAAGAGATTTGATGACCAAGGGTGGACTAAAGAAGATTCCTGGATGGACATGGATTGAGGTGGGTGAAAAACTTCATCAATTTGGTGTTGGAGATAAAACACATCACAGGTCAAGTGAGATCTATGAGGTGCTGAAACGATTGGGCGAAAAGCTCGAGTTGGCCGGCTACGTTCCAGATACAAACTATGTGCTACATGATGTTGATGAGGAAGTAAAGCAAGGACTTCTATATGCACATAGTGAAAAGTTGGCAATTGCATTTGGCTTAATAGCCATACCTCAAGACAATCCTATAAGGATTACAAAGAATCTGAGAGTTTGTGGTGATTGTCATACATTTTGTAAGTTTGTATCATCTATTGAACAGAGAACGATCATACTACGCGACGCCAACCGGTTTCATCACTTCAAGGAAGGGACTTGCTCGTGCAGAGACTATTGGTAATGTTGGTTGCTTCTACCTCGTTGAAGCCGAAGGTTAGTTAATTCTCTTGTTGTTTATTATACGGTTCATTATTTTATTGGAAGTTCTGCCTTGAACATTGAATGCCAGTGGAGTTATGTTATAAGATTTGTAGAAAGAGAATAATTATAAATCAAGTTCACATCCAACCAAGAGTTAGTTTCCTTAAGGAAATTTCTTCTTTCTATGATGTTAAGTACTCTGAACAGTTGTCTTCTACTTCTAGGATAGGATGAGCCACCAACTTATCAATGTAGCATTCGAACTAAGTTGTTCATGGGGCGGTATGATATTGTATACTTTAGACATAGGCCTTCATGGTTTGTTTTTAAAATAATGTATATATAAAAGGAAAATGTGGCTGGGGATATGTTCTCATTTCCATTTAGTTCAAGGAGAGTTTTCTCTCCTTACTCTGTGCAGAGAAAAGAATACCCCTAACTTGAACAAAATTTATTGGGACAGTTTTTCATCTCGAAACCTTTTAGCTGGTTAGTTTTCTTCGAAGCGCTTCCTACACACGGTAGGATAACCTATGGAGATGATTAAAAACTTCCGGAATATAACAGTCAAATCCCATTCCTTTCATGTATGGATAGAATTTTCTTCATCATTCTGTTGAAAACAAAAGAAATGGTTTCAACAATTGACCTATTATAGGAAAATCTTTTGTTGTCTCACAAGTCTTGGCACGCGTATGTATATATAAAATTGAACATAGTTTTGGATCTATTTGAATATAGTTTTATGTATATAAAATTGGGAGAAGGGGATTACAAACCTTACATAGAAGGGAGTACTACTCTCAAATAAATAAGAGTCAAATATCGATTTTTAGGATTGAATCCGTGATTGTGGCATTGAACTGGATTACTACCAAACAATGAAACCAACATGCCACCAACTCTTTTAGTTATAACATCTTCTTTTTAAAAGGTAGGTTTATATATATATATATAATGTAGAAGGCAAGTTTGGACTGTGTCAGCCATTGTCTTTAAGAAGAAGGCTTTGTGTAACCCATAAATTCAGATCTGATATATCCATTCTTATCATTTAATAATAATATGCCCACATAGGCAGGTCAATATACATACTTTAAGCTACATAATTTTTTTTTTTTAAAAGATTGGAGACCAAAATAAAATAAGCTTAAACACTACCTTCTATCGTAGGTGAATGGAGCTTTCGAAGCAGCACCTGTTTCAGATTGAGGGTTGTGTCAACAGCTTTGTGATTAGGTAGATAGTTTTGATTGTATAATTCAACCTCTTAAGCTTTTAGAAAAAAGAAAAGTATGATAAGAAAATGAGAGAGATTCATGAAATGTTTTGGAAAAGATGTTTGTTATATGCTGCAAGAAATAAAAAGATTTAAATTTTGATAGAAAGGCTTAGACAACTAATTATATAGGACCTATGGTACGTTTTGACAAATTGACAATGACGAGGAGTCATACATAAGAATAAAAACTACAAAAAAAAAACTATCTTAATGTGAAATATCGACAACATAATAAATTTGATGAGAAATCGGTTTAAACGGGCATGCGACCACATATAACATGACAAACATAAATGTAATAATATGCACAAAATATTTAAAATCTTTTTAGTAATTACAATTAATCCTTTGTTCGAGGATTAATGAGATTTAGATATCGTTACACAAAATAAATGTTTGGACCACAATAATTATTTTTGAATGTCCAACTTGCTTGCCAATAAAAGTATAACTCAATATACATTTTGTATATGACTAAGAGATTATAAGTTGAAATGAAATGTCAATTTGAATATAATATTGCAACTTTTAAAGAATGCTAATTCTTTTGAACTTTTGTCTC
>JBBMKA010000018.1:15858047-15891701 GCA_037833695.1 Sechiopsis laciniata | reverse complement strand
GAGTATTTTTCAATTTAAAGCAATTTGGTCTAATATGACCTTTAACTCCACAATAATGACATATGGGTATAAATCTTGACTTCATATGCACATTTCAATATTTTCAAGATTAGGCCCAAATTTTGATTTCTCATATAAATTTCTATCATTTTCATGCTTATGATTACATTTTTCATTATGAGCACAAGATCTAGCATGAAATTGTCTTGGCATAGTACGAGTGACTCTAACAATGCTAATATTAGGATTAGATGAACATTTTTCATTTGCATAGCTCAATTCTTTTTTATCATTACAAGATTTACTAATAATCTATAATGTTATCTAATTGTTGAGCACCAATAGTCAATTTCTTAATGGATTCTTTTGCAATTTCAAGCTCTTTATTAGCAAGTGATTCTTTTTCTCTAAGCACATGCAAAAGACTATTTTTCTCTTGACTATCAAATTCAAGAAATTTAATTTTATCAATTAAGGTAAAATTTTCACTTTCTAAAGATGTATTGCTAGTTTCTAAGTCAATATTTTTATTTTTAAGACTAGCAATTTCCTCTTCTAATTTCAATGAACAAAATTCAATTTCTTTATTTGTATTCCTCAATTTAATTTTTAATTCACATGATAAAAAATTGAGATCCTTATTCTCTTTTTCAAAAAATTCAATTCTATCATTTAAAACATTTTTCTCATAATTACAAACAACATTCTTATTATTTAATTTATTTTTCAAATGGGCATAAATCTATCAAAGATGTATTTTCATTAGACAATATTTTATATTTCTTTGATAGTTTGACATACTTCAAAACAAAATTTTTAAAATCATGTTGCATGCTTTCGAATGCATCAAATAATTCATCATAAGTAAGAGATTCTTGATTTACTTCATTTTCATTACTTTTGTGACCGAAATCATCACTCAAATGATCCGTTAAGCATTGGGAGGCTCCATCACATTTTTTATATTCTACTTCATAAAAATTTCTTGATTTTGAGAATTACAATTCTCCTTCACATCAAATAGATCATTAGTAGTACAAGGAAAATTTTCTATACTATACATATTTTCAAGAAAATACCAAACATCATAAGCATATTTAAAATGTGAAATTTTATCACATAGCTTACTATCTAGAGCACCATACATGATATTCATAACTTGAGCATGGCAATAGATCAAATTTTCATTCAATTTCAATTTTGATAAATCATGTTCACACACATACCAAAATTGAAGTCAATACCGAGCAAAAACATTTTAATTCTCTTTCTCAAACTTCATAATTTGTACCATAAAAAAAATAAGGGTTTATCAATACAATGACTTTCAAGAACACCTAAAGTTGCCATAACTCTAACGATTAATTTTTCAAAAAAAAAAATACCAATTGAAGAAGTGAAACTCAAACAAATGGATCTCGATGAAATACTTTTTGCAAAAAAAAATATTTTTGATTAAAAACAAGAGCAACCAGCTCTGATACCAATTGTAGGCTCAAAAGACAACACTAGAGGGTGGTGAATAGAGTTCACCAACTTTTTAGTTATTTAAAAATAAATTTTTAAAATCTAAACTTTGTTAAACTAAAATCACCCAACGATAAAATATTAATAAGAAAGAAATTTAAACAGTGAAAAGGAAAATTTAAGGGAGAAGAGAAAGACACCGAATTTTATAGTGGTTCGGAAATCCTACTCCACTCCCCAAGGCCCTCCTTGGGTATTTTACTATATGATTCTCTTGCAGGTGAGAACCAAACCTATATGACCCTCTTTTTCCTAAGTTAAAGAGAAACTCAAATCCTTTTACTGGATTCAGGATTAAACCACTCAAACCCTCTTTTTCTTAGGCTAAAGAGAAACTCAAATCCTTTTACTAGTTCAGGATTAAACCAATTATGTTTTCTCATAACCCAAGGTGCACCCACAGCTTAATACAAATACCAAATACAAAATAAAAATAACTCTCACAAACTATCTTTCGTAGGCAAGATTCGCAAGGTTGGCGTTGACAATTTCTTCACAAAATTTACAATGTGCCGATTCAAGAATGTGTGAAGTAAATGAAACTTTTTTGAGCTGTTTTGAATATGATATTTAATGTCTAATTTTTGTTATGAAGGCTATGGATTTAATTGGGAGAAGATGAAAGGTGTCCATTGAATTTATGGCAAAATGATCGACGGACGAGATTTGATGAAGATATGATGAATAGTGGCCATTGGATTTAGGACAAATGTGGTATATGGCTTGGATTGAATGAAGATAAGATGAAATGAGTTTAGGTTTAAAAGGAAATAATTTGAAAATGAAAATGCTGTTTTTTTTTTTTTTTTGCATTGACGACTTTTCTTCAAATCTTCATTTGTCCATATCTTCTTCATTCTAACTCCGATTTGCATGATTCAAAATGCGTTGGCCTCGTCTCTCCAAACTCTACATAATAAACCCTTACAAACTCTAAAAATATCAGTACAAAAAATTCAAGTTTGTTATCGTCAAAACATTAATTAATTAATTAATTTGAGATAATTGGCCAAAAAGCCAACAGCTGAGAACTGATTGCACTTCACGCAGATCGGCCTTCCCAACTCTCTTTATCGCTCGCATTTTTTAGTAGACGACGAGCACCACCGTCTGTTTCTCCTTCCAACCAGCCAGCGACGCCGCCATCGTATTTTCGATGCCATTTCTTGCTACTAGACGAGGTTCTTAGACCAACGATTGCTCAAACAAGCCGCTCCAATCACCTGAGCTCCATTAAACGCCATCAATCTAGGTTCATTATCCACTTCTGTATAGTTTCGAGTGTCGCTAACTCTCCTCTGACGTTGCTAGAATCGTGTAAGTTCCCCCTCGCTATCTTTCTTATCTTCGAGCTTTCCGGCAAAGAAAAGAGTTAAAACCCATTATGTTTTTCGTAGATGTACAAAGATTGAGAGTTACGCTTGCTAATCCAAGACCAGATTCGTGCTCCTGAGAGTGAGGAGCAGAAAAAGAGGTAAAGTTTATTGGTTTTTGTGGTGACGCATTGGCGTCGGTACCGCCACACTCTGGCCATGTATCGTCAGCTAAGTTTCTCGCGCCCATATGCGTGGAGAGCTCCATATTGGCTGGTTGTACTCTGTTTGTTTGTTTCATTGATTTCTATTCACGATTCTTCTTTTAGGCTACTTTCAGGATTCGACGTTTAGCTCGTAGTTTATCTTGGTGGTTCAGTCGAGTCGTCGGAAAGGTAAGGAGTTCTATATGATACGGGTTATATGGCTTAAAAACATGTGATTAAAGGCTTGTTAGGATTTATAAAAAATGGATGCTTGAGGACTTGTTACATGATTGTTTTATGTATGAAACCCCTTGATTGAACTAGTTATACTCGTAATAATATAGAATTGTAGTGTTATCCCTTAAACTACAATTTGTACCTGTTTGATGTGTCCATGATGGATTGATCGATTCTTGATTATTCGATATTGTGATGTGATAAGTTATTGACTAGAATGGGCTCATTTGACCCTTTATTCAATTTTCATATTTTCTTAGCGATCGGTATGTTATCATCTTGCCAAAATAGAACAAAACTATATACAGTAAAGAACATAATTTTAAATAAACCTATTAATGTTTAAAGATAACGCCTACTTCATCAGTTGAGTTTCCAACATTCTCCCTCTCATTCGCTCCCACAGGTACATCATCTGCCTGTATATTCTCTTTCTTCTCACTTGAGTCTCCACCCACATTAGAATTACCTGCGTCTTCTAAATTCTTTTTAGCTACTTTTCCCTCAAATTGCTACAGATAAATATATCATTTAGATATGAATACTGTTTATCTCATATCGTATATTACAAACAAACCTTTTCATACCTCAAAATCAAATCTGAAAGGTACAATTACTCTACATGCCCTTTTAGTATTTGATTCAGCTACAACTCCTACGAGATTTTCAGACAATACTAAATCCTTTTTTCCAACCTCTCCAACACTGTTTTTAGAGTGCATACCTAATTTAACCTCAACGTCCGGTGTTTGTTCGTCTTTCCAACCCAAAGCACTAGATGAGCTCATCGTCTTTAATGTGAACAAACAAATAAGGTATTATTAATATAGTAATACATATGAAATACACCGGTAAAATACTCATAACCATATTATATTAAAAACTATCTCACCTATGGTAATTACTATATTGTCTTGTTTACGTTTCAGGAAGTAGTTTATAGACGTG
The DNA here is from genome assembly GCA_037833695.1 of Sechiopsis laciniata. Classification (NCBI taxonomy): domain Eukaryota; kingdom Viridiplantae; phylum Streptophyta; class Magnoliopsida; order Cucurbitales; family Cucurbitaceae; genus Sechiopsis; species Sechiopsis laciniata. The sequence goes on along the minus strand of JBBMKA010000018.1, from coordinate 15,887,470 downwards.
CCAAGTGTTTGTTGGCTTCATCTAACTGGCCTTGGTGTCTTATCTCCCCCATTCCCTACTTTAACCATTTTAATACCCTGATGAACAAATACAACTCACTTACCATACCAACTGTAGTATACAAAATTATAGTAAATAGATTAGAAAAAATCAAAACGAATAGTGAAAAACCTATCCGACTACCACATTATCGTACATGCATTTAGTTTAACACTAAAAGCATAATACCCTTTAATCTACTATCGATTATTACAAAACCCTAAAAAACTACCGAACTCCTATCTCCAGAATCCCCCCTCCTCTTGAACACCAAATTGACTGTATTTAAAAAATCCTAAAATTAAACATAACAACATTCGTCCATCACATGAAATATGACATGTGTATGTCCTCTGTAAATCGACTAGATTAGAAAACTCTAAAAATAAACAGAAAAATAAACCTACCGTATATGAAAGTCTTCAGTTCATGCTTTCTCCATTTTTTCGATTCTGTCGTCAATAATCTGAAGATGTTGAAACGTCGTCGAGATTTTTGGAGGAACCATTCGGTTTATTTCGGAGAAATGAAGAAGAAGACGAAAGGATGAAAAAAATGAAATGGGGAGACGAATATTCATATGAAAAGATGACAGTTTCAATTTTGACAGAATTTTCGTAATAATGCTAGCACGATTTTTGAGGTTAGTGGGTACGGAAGTTGGGGAGTTTTTCCTAAATGGTTATTAATTCGAAAACTACAATTTCAAATTAGGAGGATATTGTTGAAAATGACAATTTAGGTGGTTAATTATATAATTAACGAAATCCCATTTTCACTAATATTTTTTGAGCAACCTAGATTTGCAAGTACTTTTCATATTTGGTCTACTTATAAAAACATAAAAAAAAAAACCCTCTTCAACTTTTAGTTTCTGAAAATTGAACTAAATTTTACCAAATATTTATAGACGAATTTTTATTCCTTCCATTTGAATTCATAATCAAATTCTCAAGAAAAAGAAAATCACAGTTGTGATTTTTATAACTGCTTTTTCTTAATTTTCAAAATATGTGTTGATTTTTGAAAACATAAATAAAAAATATATATATTTCAAAGTAAGGAAATTTATAGACAACAATGTTTATAAGTGTAATTTCAAAAACCAACCTTCATCAAATAGAGCTTAAATAGTTAAATTTTAAAATTTATTTATTTTTCTCTTTATTTTTCAACCATGCATTTTAATTTTTTTAAGAGAATTTTAGAATCTTAGTCAAATTTTTTAAAAAATAAAATAAAAATTCAAAAGCAAATTTTTGAAAATTATTTTCTTTCATTTTCAAAAGTAGTTTTTGAGATTAATATTTTCAAAAACTCGACTTGGTTTTTGAAACACATTGTCAATAAAACTCATATAGGTAAAGATGGTATATATATATATATATATATATTTAAATTAAATGATTATAAAAAATAGTTATTAAAGGGTTATCAAATGTATAAGATAAATATTCTAAAAAAAGTACTAGATAAATTTAGGGGTGCAAGGCAAAACCGAAAAACCGAACCGAACCAATCCAATCCAATGGATCGGATCGGTTTTTTAACACAAAATTGGACATATCGGTTTGTAATTTGAAAAAACCGAAAATATTGGATCGGTTCCGGTTTTCGTTTTCAAAAACCAATAAAAACCGATCAAAACCGAAATATATATATTGTCAATAAATCATATAAAGTCATATTTATTCAATTATTTAGAAGATTTTCTAAAGTCTTGAAAATCAACCTAATGTTTTTTTATCCTTCAAATGTCAATATATTTTCTAAGTAACTTTCTCAAACTTTACTTTTTTCATATTACTTTGTCATTATCTATTTAAAACTAATTTTATGAAAGAAAATTATATGCAAGAACCAAACTTGTTAAAGAAAATTGGAGAATTTTTTTTAGTTAGAAATGTTGTTTTTGATATATTAAAAAATATTGGACATTGGATCGGATCCATTTTTAGAAAACCGAAGATATCGGTTCGGTTGTCGGTTTGGCACAAAACCGACAAAAACCGAACCGAAATCACCCCTAGATAAATGACAGAGTTTCCGTAATTATTTAACATTTAGCTTAGGTGATCTCTTCATGAATGAGAATTCATATATACGATTTATGATAAAAGTTTTTTTTTTTTTCTCTATAAAAAAAAAAAAAAGAAATTTCTATCTCGTGTTCTTATTTTCCATTTATAGCCTTACTTTAAATGCAGAAAAGACTTCCTTTACCGCTCAATAAAATAAAGAAAAGGATCCACTTAATTGTTTCCTTTTTTTATAAGCACTTAATTGTTCCTTATTTCTTGATAAAAATAGCAATTTACAAATACAACATTCAAATATGTTAAAAATTGAACTAACTTTTCAACAAAAAAAAAAAAAAAAAATTTGAACTAACAAAGTCCAAATAATGTAGTGAATGGGACACGTGCCTAAAACAAACTATATATAAAGACAAAAAACCAAACCCAAATTTTTTAAAGAGAAATTGATTCAAATGCCAATATACATTAAATGAATGATATTACAATTTTATCAACATTTTAACTTATTTTTTCTTCTAAATATAGCAAAAAAATTATAACTTGTTACTTATTCCGGTTTTATCATTTTTTTTTTCTTTTTACCACTCTTTTTCTTTACTAATTGAAGTCAATCTTAATATTTATTGAAGTTAGCTACTATTCAATTAATGATATTGATTAAAAACAATCGATAATATCGGTTGAAAGTCACTCACTAATTAAAATATATTGCTTGAAGTCTCTAATAGAAGCCTATTGATAGTATATTTCATAAAAAGTTTAGCAATTCTATTGAGTTATTAATGAAGTTCATCATAAAAGAGGCATAAAATTAAGAGTTTTGTTAATTGTACTTTGGATTGAGAAATATGATAAATGTAATTAATTGTCAACAATATTTATTTTAGATTAATCAAATTCTTAATCAATATTACCAATTAATTTGATTCAATAGATTTCAAACAATGATTCCATTAGTATTATTAATTGAAATCAATTAATATTGTTAATCAACTTTAATTAATGTATGTTTTCAAAAAAAAAAAAAAAACTTTAATTAATGTCATTCATGGACTTCCACCAATAACTTTATTTAATAAATTTTAATAAGTGAAACTTCAATTAATGCCATTTAGGGAAGTGTTACCTATAAACAGAAGTTTTGGTATTTTCACAAAAAGTTACCTAGTCTTATTTTGCTATATATGCCAACTTGTTTAAAAGTTGCTATATTTGAGGTTGATATTTTTTTTCTTTCTTTTTTAACAGTTGAAAGACCACTCATTTTACTATAATTTCATTCATATTTGATACCACTTGAAAATTAGAGCTTTTGAATTCTACTTTTTAATTTAATGAGTTAAACATTTTCTTTTAAAATTCCACAACATCCGAAAACATTTGAGTGGAGGACATAACTTTTTTTTATTATATGTTTTTGAATTTGAACTAAATTTTTGTTTGCAAAAGAAGTTCTTTCGAAAGAATTGACATAGAAATCATCATCATCAAGGATTTAATGGCAAAAAAAGTCTCGAGGAATTAATAGATAATCGGTTCAATCTATAATAATCAAATTGGTCCAAAAGTCACAATTATAAATAAAAAAAAGAAAAAAGAAAAACTGACATTGAAGTGAATTTGTGCCTTTTTTTTTCTTCCATTACAATTAAAATGTTACTTCTAGAAATACTGTCTGTTAGGTATTCTTAGAAATTTTAAAATCACTTCCAACTTCATAACCCCAACACAACAGAAAGTTTGAAAGTAATTTTAATTAATTAAAACCATTTTTTCCTATACAAAAGCCATGTTTAAAGTTGAGGTTTGGATGGGTGTCGTTATTATATTTTAAATATATAACTTTTGTAAAACTTTTTTTTTTTTGTTGGGGGATTCAAACTCGTGATATATTAGACTATGATTGAAAACTATTTGATTTTTTTTTTTTAATTTAAACTTATTTTTACTCAAATTTCTTATCATAAAATTCATCTATGCTTAAAAAGTTGATGAATGCGAACCAAATTTCAAAAATCAAAATAAATTTTTGGAAACTATTTTTTTTGTTTCTAAATTTTGATTTTATTTTTAAAAGTATAGATAAAATGTATATATTCAAGTAAGAAAAAACGTATGTTGAAATAGTTGTTATAGACATAAATTTCAAAAATTAGTTTACGGATTCTTAATTATTGATAAATTTATACTGATTGAACTATTATTTTTATTAGCGGATGACTTTATAAAAGTTGAGTGAATATTGAAACTATACCTTTATATTTAAGTTCACCTTAATATAATTCTTTTCAGTTTGGCAGTTTTTTTGTTAGCTAAATATATGTTTTAATTTCAAATGTTTAGGCATTTTGTTCACTTTTGTTTTAACATATTTTACTGTTTTAATTTAATCTTTATACGTTTTAACAATTTTAATTTAGTTTATCATAATTTTTTTTAATTCTAATAACACTTGAAATCAGAACTTACTATTTATATATAATGTTATTGGAGTGACAATTTAGCTTATCATAGTTATTGAAACTTCAAATTAACTGATCAGTTAATTTACCTAATAATAATTAATTAACCAGCGAAAATATAGAGAACAAAACTCAAAATTTTAATCATTTTCTTATAAATTTGGAGGAGTAATTAACAATTTTCTTTTCTCACTTTTTTTACATTATATTAAAGGACAAAACTTTTTCTTTATGTATTGAATTTTGTTCAAAATAGGGTGTTGTGTTTGAAGTAGCTTATGTTCATTTTTAACTATTTTTATAAGATATATTGGCCTACTTTATATAGTATGCAATTGTCTAAATATCATAAAAAGTAAATTTTAAATAGGCAGATAATGAACCAAATCTATGATCTTTTAATTTTTAAAGTTTTTTTTTTTTTTTTTTTTTTTTTTTTTCTGTTAAGTCAACACATAAGGATTAAGTCTTAGAGCTATTATGGCCATTTGTTTTTCTCAAAAAGTGGTTTGGAAACAGCACAATGGCCACTTGAAAAGAAGGAATATTCCAAGTGGCTCATGGTCATAGGCAGGCAAACCAAGTTCTCTTTTACTCTGCCCAATTTCCACTTATCCACTTTTTTGTTTGGCTCTTTTTCTTTTGTTAGAGAAACTATACCATATCAATGTTGGCATCTTAATGGTGGAGCTTTGTTATCATTATTTGGCTTTGGCTTTTCTTTGTGGTGCATGCTTGTCAAAATTCCACTATTTGAAGAAGTACAACAGCCTTTGGTCAATTGTCAAGTTTTGATTTGAAATGACTTAGTATATCTGTGTAGCTTCTAACATTAAAATAGTCTTTTAATATTATTGTTGATATTAAATAATTAATAAATGCATCCCTTTCAGAAAATCGGGGTTTGTTGCACGTATTAACTCTATAATTATTACGAAATATAAGGGAAAGCCGCTTGCTGTGCTTCGAAACCCTCTAGTTTAAAAGGTTTGACTTTGTGAGAGTTTCTTATTCTAACAGATTCAGTAAGAAGGTGGCTAATTTGTTAGCCAAATAGGATTCTTTAGATTATTTTTGTTGGTTGGTTCCAATCCTCTCTATCGAGGATAGGTCTTTTTTTTGGGAGATCTTCTCCTGACATTGGCTCTATTTTGCACGTATTAACTCTATAATTACTATGAAATATAAGAGAAAGTCGCTTGTTGTGCTTCGAAACCCTCTCGTTTAAAAGGTTTGACATTGACTCTATTTTGGAGAATAATCGTATTTGTTTGGTTGATTGTTAATGAATGATTTTTTTTTCAAAAAAAAAAAAATAAAGACTTGGCTAGTTTTGTTTTGGAAAAATTATCTTTTTAGTCATTTTTTTATATCCGTGACTATTCGGGCCAAATTGCGTGCACCTCGACTAATGTCATGAGACATACCACCTGACCTTACAACATTTGAAGTCATTACATGAGCTTAAGCACTTCAAGACCCTCTTTGACTTCTAGGCCACTCCATGATGGTTACCTTTTTAATTCCTAGGTTTGAGGTCTAGTTTCAGTTTGGTCGCTATGTTTTAAAAATGAACACTTTTACCCTTGATATTTCAATAATGCTCACTTTTAGTCCCTAAGTTTGGAGTCTACTTTCAATTTGGCCCCTATGTTTCAATATATTAGTAATTAAAATTAATCTGGTTATCATTTTAGTTAACATTATATTAATTAACTAAGGTTTTTGTTATTTCAATGACTAAAATTAAATATTATTGAAATTCAAGGCTAAATTGTTCAATTTTGAAACATAAAGATCAAACCTAAAGACTAAAAAGTTATTTTTCATTGATTTTATTCAATTTTGTACTAAAAAAGAAAGAAAAATGAGAATATATATATTGTCCAAAAACTACTGAAAGATTTCTTTTCTTTTACTATGATTTCTTTTTTAATTATGGTTCTCATGATAAGCTAATAGTGCTTAATAGTAAGTAGGGTAAATAACTATCACCTTTTCCATTTCTTTCTATCTATTATTATTATTATTATAATTTAAAAAATAGTATGTATTTAGAGAAAAATATCTATTTCTAATCTTTAAGTTTAGGGTCTAATTTATATTTGGTACATATATTTCAAAATTGAATAATTTTACTGATAATATTTTAATAAAATTCAATCATGCTCAATTTTAATCATTGAGAATAAAATCGCTAGATATATAACATAATGTTGACTAGACTAATATATTGATAGTTTGATTATTTTACTTTTGATGTGAATTTAAATTTTTTTTTTAAATAAATATAAAAATAAACTAAAAACATACAATAACTAAAAGTGAGCATTATTAAATGTCATGGGTAAAAGTATTCAACTTTAAAACATAGAGACCAAATTGAAACTAGACTCCAAACATAAGGACTAAAAGTGAGTATTATTAAAATGTTAAGGGTAAAAATATTCATTTTTTAAATACAATGACCATATTGAAACTAGATTTCAAACCTAGAGACCAAAAGTTAGTGTTATTGAAATGTTAGGGGTAAAAGTGTTCATTTTTTAAACATAAATGCCAAAATTGAAATTAGACTCCAAGTCTAAGGACCAAAAAGATAGTTTCTTTTTTTTTTAAGTTCAAACTCCCACAATAGTGTAGGCTATGGAAAAAGAAAAAATAGCATAACCATTATAATAAACATAATTAACACCTAAAACATTTGCTAGGTAAATATTATGTTGGTCTCTATAGAGTTTCAAACTCGTAATTTTATGGTTAATAGAAAATACAACATGCTATTAGAGACTTCCTTGATGATGGTATGTATTTACAAATTTAGTAAAAGATTGTTAGAATTATTTTCCAATAAAATATAAAGTATCATGTAAAAAATATCAAATAATTTGGCAAAAAAAGTCCGGATGTCGGGAGTATAGCGTGAAACTTCTAAAAATATATTCTTCAAAAAAATAAAGAAATAGGAAGTAGTAGGTTATGGTGGCGATCTTACAAAAAGTAAGCAAAAACATATTACTAGTTAAAATATTTGTTTCTTAATAAAGAGATAAAAAAAAAAAAATCATAACTTCAAAATATATATATTTTTCTTTCATTTGCCTAACATTATTTATATTTTGTTTCTTCTTTTTATTTTTTTTTTAAATATTGATAATTTAGAAAAATAAAATAACTAAAATGCCATTTTAGTCTATCTACTTCTAATTTTGTTTTATTTTGATTCTTTTAATTTCAAACGTCAAATTCTAATCTTTATAATGACAATAAAGCTAAAATTTAATATTTGTAGTTAATTTATTGTTATATTTCATTTGCAAATTTGTTTTTATTATTTTTTCATAATTTATTGTTATATTGCATTTTAAGCATGTTCGAGTCATGACTAAATCCTTTTATAATTCTCTTCTCTCTCTCGTACATTTAACTAACATATGGTACGGAAACAGTTGGTGGTCTGATGATTTCATTATTTGGTAGAAATTCAGTTCAACATTAAAGTTACATATTCGATCCTAAAATCAATATTTGACTCTCATTTATTTGAAAACAATAGTGATATCTACCTAAAAAACTAACATATATGGTTGTTTCAATTTCCGTTCTTTAAGTATTGCCAGAATGACATTAACAAATTTATCTTTCTTTTTTTTTCTCAAAGGTATTTTGTCCTCTTCTTAAAATTAATTATGTAATAAATTATCTCTAGATTTAGACTCTCTATAAATAACCTTTTTCCTTAAACACACTATAAATAAGCTTCAAAGTTGGACGTTCAACATCAAACTCCTTACCCTGCCTTTCTAATTCTCCTCAATGAATCATCAAAGTTTAATTTGTGTTTTTTTCTTTTTTTCTCTGTTCTTCAACAATGGCGTTGAATCTTCTCACAAAATCTATCCCGAATTACAGTCTCTCGACAGCGCCGACGACGCCGTGATCAAGCCGCTCCATCGAACTCGTTTCCATTTCCAGCCTCGCCGCCACTGGATCAACGGTAACTTCCTAGGTTCTTTCAATTTTCATGACTCTCTAATTTTGCTTTCATCTCTTTTGATTTTGATTTTGATTTTTTTTTATCAAAATGTGATGAGTTCTTTCGTTCCTGGTTGTGCAATGATTTTTGGATTATATGTTGAAGTGCTTTGACAATCAAATTGTTAAAGACTCGTTTGATAATCATTTTATTTTATATTTTTGAAATTTAGAACTACTACAACTATTTTACTATAAATTTTTTCTTGTTTGAATATCTATGTTATCTATAATTTTAGAAAACAAATCAAAATTTAGAAAAAAAAAATTTCAAAAACTTTTTTTTATTTTTAAAATTTAAATAAAAATAAATCTAAATTTCGAAAACAAAAAATGAGATAATTATGAAAGATGCCTAACTTGTTCATTCATGATTCAGATTCTCATTCCGTTAAGCGTTTTTCTGTTTTTTTTTTTCATTAACTGTCTGATCAGTTTTTTCTGCTTTTATTTATTTGGTAGTGTCATTATTATCGCCTGAAACTGCTCTTACTTTCCTTTTTTTTAACCATGTTTTTTTAATATAATTATTTTTATTTTTTGAAGTGTCATTATTCTTTTTCTTGACTATTCTTTTCTCTCTCTTCTCGGGTTTGAATTAATTTGTATAAAAGTTGACTTATATGCCTAGTAATTTACTTTTTATGTGTAATTTAGAGTGCAAGTTTTATATTCTAAGGAATTTTTTTAAAGAATGGTTGGAGATCCTCGCCGTTCTCTTTTATCATCATGTGAAAACGAGTGATTTTCATTGGATTATTTGGTTCACAAATTTGAATCTAAATTCAAGATAGTGTTTTAAAGTTGTAAAATTTGAATCTTAATAAATATGATTTTTAATTATTTTTTTAATTCAACCATAATAGAATTTTGACCGCATAATCTTTTATAATGCTTTCTCTCAAAAAAAAAAAATAATAATAAAAAAAAATCTTTTATAATGCCATTCAAACTCGACTTCATTTGGTATTTTATTCTAATCTTATATACATTTTACATATATTTAAATTTGATTCTATTTTAATCTTTATAAACATATATGTATTTTTTGACTTTGCCACAAAAGAAGATTTTAGAATAACATATGCTATAGCATAAACCATGTATAATATGTCACGTGGGATACTTGATATATAAAATATCTTACGTGGGCTGGTAAATTACCTATGTTATGGATTGTCAGAATAGAATAAAGGAAAATTAGCAACTTTTTTTTTTAAACTTAAAAAAAAAAAATAGCAACTTTAGTCTAATATTAATAATATATAATACTATATTAATGAACAATATTAAAACGTATTATTGACTATAGATATAAATATTTAAAAATTTATCTATATTTATAATTATTTTATGAAAAAGACCATTTAGTATAATTTCCCTACTATAAAAAGTAGTATATTTTAAATTTTGATTTATTATCAATATTCGTGTGTTGATCTACTTCCATACACGTTTTAACATGTTTTTTTTTAATGAAAAGACTTCAATACATGTATTAAATTAATTGTTCCTTTCCATTACCTAGTAAATGTCATTAAATTAGTGTAGAATAACATGTCATCAAAGTTGAGATAAAGTTAAAATACTAGTTTCAAAAGCAAGATTTATTAACAATAGATACTATTTTAGTATGGTAATAAAATTTTGACATTTGGAAGTACAATTCTAAAATAGAATTAATTTTAGAATACATTTAACTAAAATATTATTTAACCCTATTAATGTTTTAATATTTATAAAAAAAATGTTAATATTATTAGTAGTAGTATTTGGTAGGGTAAAAGTTGTGGCCTTTACTTTTGAGGGAGTTTTGATGTCAATTTGTAGTTCATTGGCCATAACTCCTTGCCTGCAACCTACTTTAATTTTGAAGGAGTATTAATGTTTATGCCATACCTAATTACTTATAATATTCTTGATCATTAAGTCACTTCATGTTATAGATTTGTAGAATAGTGAAATGTTTGTGTTATTTTGTATTTATATTTACTAGCAAATATTCCTTAACTAATTTGTTTTCATTTTGGTGTCTTATGGTGCTGCTCAAATGCTGTACACAACTATAAACCAAATGCAGATCCAAATGGTAAGTCAATGCAACACAATTTTCCTTTCTTTTTTAAAAAAAATTTATTTTCTTGTATAATCATCTTATTTTGTTTAGACTTTAAAAAGATGTTGCAGTTACCACTTTCATTCCAGTTTCTAACTGGTTTTTCCTAACCAAAAATGAGTTAATCCATGTATTGCTTCAATTACTATTTTGACTACATGAGCCCCCAAAATTTTGAAAATTTATATATTTTATTAGTATAAATAGACTCACATTATATTTAACTATATATTTTTTGTCATACATGTGATAGTTTGATTTCTTAAAAAAAAAATTCAATATTTTTTAATAAGCAAAGTGATTATTTGATCCCAACACAATTTTGACGCCAATATTTATTGTCTAGATCAGCTCCATTATTGTCAATGGCATATCCAAGATAGCTGCTCATGACTAAAATTTTCTAATTGGTTTTCCAAATTTGTGAGTACTTCTATAATTTTAGACTCCCTTTTAATTACAGTTACTTTGGAGGATCTATGATCGCCTCGAGTAGAATGAATAATTGGTTTAACCCTCAAACTGTTCCAAAACTAAATACTTGTGTGTTGAAATTAGGATGTTAGGTTGTTATCTCCAAACTTCACTACCCATCGCACAAAAAGACCTTAATTCAAATTGCCCTCTTGAATTTTCAATAGCTAGGAAACTGATAGTTTTTCGATATTTATTTGGTTTCGAATCGACTTGTGGATTGGGACCAAAGCTGAAATTAAAATTTGTGATGAACATTCCTTTGTTGTAAACAATGAAACAGGCCCAATGTACTTCAATGGACTTTACCATTTGTTCTATCAATACAACCCAAAAGGAGCAGTTTGGGGCAACATAGTTTGGGCACATTCATATTCAAAAGACCTAATCAATTGGAAATCACTCAAACACGCAATTTCCCCATCAAAACCCTTCGACATCAACGGCTGCTGGTCCGGCTCCGCCACCATCCTCCCCGGCAACAAACCCGTCATTCTCTACACCGGAATCGACCCGCAGAACCGCCAGATCCAAAACTACGCCGTTCCGGCCAACCTCTCCGACCCATTTCTCACCGAATGGCTCAAACCCGACGACCACAACCCGATCATCGATCCGGGTCCGGAAGTCAACGCCAGCGCCTTCCGCGACCCGACCACCGCCTGGCAGAGCGGCAACGGGATCTGGAAAATCGTCGTCGGCGGCAAGAAGCGGATGAAGGGGGTGGCGTATTTGTATAGAAGTAAGGATTTCTTGAAGTGGGTCAAGGCCAAAAAGCCCTTGCACGCTACGCATAATACGGGTATGTGGGAATGCCCGGATTTCTTTCCGGTTGCGGTTTCAGGTAAGGAGGGATTGGACACTTCGGTGATTGGGAATTCGGTGAAACATGTGTTTAAGGTTAGTTTGGATCTTACTAGATATGAGTATTATACTTTGGGGATGTATGATTCTAAGCGGGATCGGTATATTCCTGATGATGGCTCTGTTGATGGATGGGGCGGGTTGAGATTGGATTATGGGAATTTCTATGCTTCGAAAACGTTTTATGATCCGGCTAAGAAGAGGAGGGTTTTGTGGGGTTGGGCTAATGAATCTGATAGTGCTCAGGATGATGTTGCTAAAGGATGGGCTGGAATTCAGGTCTGTTTTTTGGACTGAATTTTGGGTGTTTTGTTATGTTTTTGGACACATGATTTTGATTTTGAATGAGTTTTGTTTTTTGGTTTTTGCAGGCGATTCCTAGAACTGTTTGGTTGGATTCCAATGGGAAGCAGGTTTTGCAATGGCCTGTTGAGGAGTTGGATACGCTGAGAGAGACAAAAGTTGCGCTGAGCCATCACGGGCTGAACAAAGGAGAGCATGTTGAGGTTAAAGGAATTACTCCTGCTCAGGTTTGTCCGATTCTTGATATTGTGTCCGGGACAGCTTATGAGCCACTTGATTATTCTCGACCCTGCTACAATATTTAGATGTCAATGAAACTCATGAAATTATTGCGTAGATAAGTGGTAACCTGATGTTAGTTTTGTTGGACCAGTTTGTGATTTGTTGTGTGTGGGCTGTGGGGGGTTATGTTATATTAAGCAACAGGTAGATTTTTGGATATTCATAATGGTGCACAATTGGTAGTTATATTGTTTTAGTTTCAATGCTAAGGAATTGGGTGAAAGATTGTTTGACAACTATGTATGTCGGTTCATAACTTTTTGGTAAGCTTTTCGTGTTTGTCCTTAAACACATTGATTTTCAAGGAAAATTTAAAAAATAAGATCATGTTTCTATTAACTACCACGATTTGGTTTTTGAAAATGTTTCTTTTTTTAAGTTGGCATTAAACCAGGAAATATTATGTCTAAGTAGTGTTTATGTGTTCTTTTAAAATGGTTAATCAAAGGAGGAATTACATTTTTTGTTATATACAATACATGTATAAAGGACTTTTCAAAGCAAACAAGAGGAATAGCTCAACCGGCATAAGTGTATCCCTCGCCCTCCATTGAAACTCTCTTATCAAACTAAGTGTTTTTTACTTTTTAATTTTGAGGTTGTGAGAAAAGTACTCTGACATATGATTTACTTGTTGATTTTTTTGATATACAGGCTGATGTTGAAGCTACCTTCAGCTTTTCAAGCTTGGATAAAGCTGAGCCATTTGATTCAAGCTGGGTGGATGCACAAGCCGCGTGTGATAAACTCGGCTCAACAGCCCAAGGCGGTCTTGGGCCGTTTGGGCTTCTGACCCTGGCTTCAGAAAACCTCGAAGAATTCACTCCTGTATTCTTCAGGATTTTCAAGAACCAAACCAATCACGTGGTTCTTCTGTGCTCTGATGCAAGAAGGTACAATTTCTTTCCTGAAAATAGAATCTAAATTTTTTAATCAAATGACGGGGCTCCATTCCATAGCGCTATTTTTTGTTGCTCGGGTCAACTTTCACGCATCTCGACTGCCTTTTTTTACTACTTTTGACATTCTTTAGGCAATAGAACAAGAAAACTATAGATGACATAGTATTGAGACTTGCCTCGAGACAAAGTTTTAACTTCTAGCCTTAGAGGCTTGCACCTTCTTCGGATCATAAGATGGTTACGCCTCTCACAAGAAAAATCATATTAATTTATTTCAATATAAGTGACAATTGTCGAGGTTCTTTTTTTATACTTTTATAAACCTATTAAGTTTTGCAATGCCTGTTCACACAAATTTAAAATGTGTTTCGAATATAAGCTTGCGCCTCGTTGAAAGATAAAACCTCGAGATTGCCTTTAGCCTTTTAGAACATTAGTGTAGTATATATAAACTTAAAACCTAACTTTGCCTTCAAGTGTTTTCATTTGGTGAACATATTTTAATTTTTTTCTTCTCTTTCCATTTTGGTGTAGCTCTTCTTTGAAGACGGAAGGATTATACAAGCCAACCTTCGCAGGTTACGTTGACATTGATTTGTCGACGAAAAAGCTCCCACTAAGAACTTTGGTATGTTAGAATAGAACCATAGCAAAATGCTGTTGTCCCCCTCTCTTAACATTTTAAAATCTAAACTATATGATAGGTGATGATTTTAATATGGAATATTTGTTTGGTATTATTAGATTGATCACTCAGTTGTAGAGAGCTATGGAGGAGGTGGAAAAACATGCATAACTTCAAGGGTCTATCCAACAAAGGCAGTGTCTGGTGATGCCCATTTGTTTGTGTTCAACAATGGAACAGAGCCTATCACAGTGGAGTCTCTAAGTGCTTGGAACATGAAAAGTGTTACAATTAACTAAGAGTCTTTCAAGTTGATTTTGAATGTTGTTTTTGTTTTTGTATTGTTTTTTGTTCTTTCTATTTTGTGTTTTAAGTTTGTATGCAAAGTGGAGAAAGTGAGGGAAGTTATTTTAGGATAATTATTAACCTCCTCTCCCTTGTCTTGATGTTTTTTAATAAATGTTGATTTTGACTTGGAATATATTGTTGGTTCTCTAAAAAAATAGTTGATGTTAAATCTTTTGAGTTGACATGAGTTATACTTACTTAAGGGTGAGTAAGTATTTTGAAAATACTTATCTAAGGGTGAGTAAGTATTTTTAAAATACTTACCTATCTTTAGAATTACATATTTTTATTTTTTTTGTATTTCCCTCTTCATCAATTAAAGTCTTTTTTTATTAAAAAAAAAGTAAAAATATGTAATTTTAAGGTAGATAAGTATTAGGTAAGTATTGCTCTTACACAAATGCTCAAACTATCATACAAATAATCAAGCAAACTTTATCTAAAAACTAAAACGAATCAACTCAACCAACTTTATCTAATACCTTTTTGATCTAGTACAAGAGAGCATACAAAAGTATGAGGCTTCCCATGGGACATATTTTTTAATTATGAGCAAAGGATAATGTTATTTTGTTTCAACCCTTGATTTTCCCATACTTTATTCATTCTTATGATATCTATTTAGTTGAGACAATTGAGTGAATGTTTTTAGAGTATGTCTCAAATTTGAAATGAGCTCTTTCTTTGATGAATCAAAACTTTTAAACTCAGCTTTTCTAGTTGCCTCTTCGAAAACCAAAAGCTTAAAAATAGTCATTGAAGTTAAAAGAAAAAAGAAAAAATAGTAATAAAAAATTTAGAGAAAGAAAAAAAAAAAACTATGAGTTGATCATATTTGAAATATGGTATATTGGCAAAAACAAAAACAATAAAAAATCTTCATCTCCTTTTTCACTCATCTTTCCCCTTTTTCTTCCTCAAATGATTGAAAATGGAGAAATAAAAGAGATACGTTTGTAATGGGAGAAATAAATGATTTGTCATAGACAAAAAATTGAAAGAGTGAAAATGGAGAGAGGAAGATGATGAAATTCACTTAACCCATTAAATTAACTCAGTCAAGATTTCCTTAAATTGTTGCCAATGCATCACATTTCATTCATGGTTAACTTCTTTTTAACTCTTTTAATAAGTTTAGAAACCAAAATAAACCAAAAATGATAGTTAAGGGAATACGATATTTTAACCATTTTTATATTAGCTAGTGAGTTTCAAGGTAGGTGTTCACAAGTCCCTTAGGGGGTGTTTGGTATGCATGTTAGCCACTTGGCTAACACGAGTTAAGGTAACGCGTTTTAAAAGTTTCATTTGTACTGGTTTCTCTCTTTTGCGGCCATGAAGGTTATATTTGGATTTCATGCATAAGAACAGACTTTGATCGGGTTTTTATTTATGTGTAGAAATTAGTGAAACTTTGATTAGTAAGATAGGGTTTATGTAAAAAAATGACTTGGTGGGAGGTTCGATTCAGATGATGGTTATTTTTCAATTTAGATTTTATTATGAGTGTTATGAACTTGTTGTAGATTGTTCGTCAACTTGTCAACTTTTAATTGGATTTTATTTATTATGAACTTTTAATCAAATTTGATGACTTGATTTTATAATGGATTTTGTCGTACAATTTATTTTAATCTAAACATGAGCATAAAATGATATTGAAAATTTGAAAGCAAAAATAGAATAAATTTAGAAGTAATGGATCAAATTAACAATTTCAATTCTTTAAATAAAACAATTTCAAAATCATATAATTGTTTCTGCGTCCGTAGCAGTGGGCACAGTGGAGGCTTGATGTTGTTGTGGAATAACTTTATTGATGTTCGAGTGACTTCTTTCTGACTCGGGCATATTGATGTTGTGATTAAAGATGTTGGTGGTATGTGGAGATTTACAGGCTTTTACAGGCTTTTATGGTGAGATGTTAGATCTAAGGTGGAGAAATGGAAAGATTTGTGGGACCTCCTAAAAAGATTACACAAGTTGTTGGATGTCCTCTAGATCATTGGGGGCGATTTCAATGAGATTTTGAATGATTCCGAGTACATTAATGGCAATCGACGAAATGCCTGGAAGTAGTCAATGAATGTCTCATTGTTGATTCGGGTCACTCGGGAGATTATTTTACATGGAGCAAGAATAAGAACTCCCATTTGGAAACCAGAGTGCATCTCGACAGGTTTTTGGTTTCTCACTCTTTAATTTTGAAAGTCGATAAAATTATTGTTGAACATTTAAATTATCATTACTCTGATCATAGATCGATTCTTACTTCTATTAATTGTAGGGTGATTATTAAGGATAGTTGGGATGCAGTTAAGGGATCCTCTATTAATGCCTCTCAATTTAATGTTAATGTGAAAAAAAGTCTTATTAGATTAGCTAGCTGGAATAAAAACAGGTTGAAAGGTTCAATAAGGGAAGCCATCTCCATGAAGAAGACAGATTTGATTTGTTTAAAGGTTAGAAGTGATTGCAATTCTCTTAGTAATATTAGAGCAATTGAGCGCCAAGTTGATTCACTTTTGGAGGAAGAAGAAGCTTACTAGAAGCAAGGATCTAGGGAGGATTGGTTGAGGTGGGGAAATCGAAACGCAAAATGGTTTCATATGCAGGCCTTTCAAAGGAAAAAAACAAAATAATATTGATAAATTAAAACAAGGATGACATCTGGGTTAATGATGAGGAATGTATTTGTAAGGTGGCTCATGACTATTTCTTCAATCTTTTCAAAATTCAACCAACCTCGGAGAATGATATCAGGCTTGTGCTGGAGGGGGTGAATCAAGTAGTGTTAGATCAGGATAATATTTTCCTTACTCGGTCGTATTCTAGGGTTGAGGTGGAAAGTGCTTTAAAGGGAATGAACCCTTCTAATGCTCTGGGATCTGATGGGACAAAAGCGGTGTACTTTCAAAAGTATTGGGCCGAGTTGGGAGATGAAGTGGTCAAGATTTGTCTGAATGTGCTAGATGATAATGCCAATATCGGGCCTCTTAATGGTACTTTTATTGCCCTTATTCTGAAGATTAACATCCCTGGCAGAATGTAAGACTTTTGGCCTATCAGTCTGTGTAATACGATATACAAAATTATTGCTAAAATGTAAGCCAATAGGCTAAAGTTCGTGCTTGATAAAGTTATTTTCCAGAACCAAGCTGCCTTTGTTCCGGGAAGACAAATTTCTGACAATGTATTAGTATGTTTTAAGTGTATTCATTCTAATAATCAAAAGTGTAAGGGGAAGGTGGGGTTGGTGGCTATGAAGCTTGATATGAGTAAGGCTTATGATCGAGTTAGCTGAGACTTCATTCTCAGAATGATGAGAAAGTTGGGTTTCTGTGATGCTTGGATAAAAAATATTCGGATGTGTGTTTCTTCTGTCATTTTGCAGTGTTAGTCAACGGATTCTCGCATGAGGAATTTTATCCCGAAAGAGGTTTGCGGCAAGGAAACCCTTTCTCCATTTATTTGTTTATGATCTGTGCTGAGGGTCTGATGGCGCTACTGAAGATGGGAGAATCTTTAAAAGGTTAAAATTAATAATTATTGCCCCACTATTTCTCATTTATTTTTCGCTGATGATAACTTTTCTTTTTCATGGCCTCCGAGTCTGATTGTTTGCAGATAAAATGTATCCTTGAGGTGTATGAAAGAGCGTCGGGCTAAATTGTCAACTTGAAAAAGTCTACTATGCTCTTTAGCAAGAATATTAAAAATAATGTTATGATGGACTTAAGTAAGCTTATTGACGTTAGAATGGACAAGAATTTGGGATTGTATCTTGGTATGCCTTCTCAAAATAATCGAAGTAAGATTGCTCTGTTTAGCTCGTTGTCATCAAGAGTTAAAAAGTGTCTTCAAAAGTGGAAAGGTAATCTTCTTTCAAAATGAGGCAAGGAAACTCTCATCAAAGCAGTAGCTCAAGCGATTCCAACTTATAATATGTCTTATTTTCGCCTCTCGAAAGGAATATGTGGGAGGTTGATAAGGCTTGTGCTGATTTTTTGTGAGGTTTTGATAAAGATAAAAGAAGCAGCACTAGACTAGCTAGTTTAAGCTTGGAAGGAGTAAGGATAGAGGTGGCCTGGGGTTTGAATGCTTAAGTTTATTTAATCAGGCGATGTTAGCCATGCGAAGCTGGAGAATTATTCGAAATCCTAAAAGCTTACTTTTCAAAATCCTAAAGGAAAAGTATTTCAAAGATGGTGACTATTTGAGAGCCCAGTTAGGCAACTCCCCATTTTTGGATTGGCAAAGCATTTTATGGGGACTTGATCTGTTTCAGAAGGGATATAGGTGGAAAGTAGGAAATGGGAGGAGAATTGTTATAGGTAGAGACCCGTGGTTGAGTAATGTAAATAGTGGGTTTGGTCGCAGTGCCAAAGACCCGTGGAATGAGTTGAAAGTTACAAATATCATCAGGGATGGCAACAATTGGGATAAGAATTTGATAGAGTCAATCTTTTCTAGTGAAGATGCCATCGTCATTTGTGGCATTTCGTTGGGGTTCATGGATAGGCATGACGAAATTATCTGGAATTATAGGTCAAATGGGTTATTTAGTGTTAAAAATGCTTACCACTTGGCTATGAATTTATCTGAAGCCAAAGAGGCCTCTCCCTCAAACAATTATTTGACAACCAAGATGTGGAGATCCTTCTGGAATGTTGAGGTGGTTCCAAAAGTTAAGATTGGTGATTGGAATGTCCTAAAAAATGTGATCCCTACAAGAGCTAATATTTAGGCAAAGGACATTGACATTAGAAACTGTTGCTTGTTATGTGGTGCGCCGAACGAAACAAATTTGCATGTGATCAAGAACTACAAATTTGCAATTCATGTTTGGATGTCTATTTTCCCTTTCTTAACCGACTTTGTCTCTTATTTCAGGAATGCTTGTTCGGGGGAATTATTTTGGCAGGAAATTTGCACTAAGATCCCTTCCGAGGACTTACCAAAAGCACTTATTATAATTTAGATTTTATGGAATTATTGAAACTCTATGTTGCACAACAACTCTAAAGCTAAAAAAGAGAGCTTATTGACTATTATTCTAAATTCTTTTCATTCTTATGGGGTGTCTGTGGTTTCAGGTGTCGATATCCCCAAGGTTGTACTCAAGAGCCATCCTCGCTCTGGTTGGAGCACGTCTAAGCAAGATGTCCTCAAGCTTAATGTGGATGGCTCGTGGTTGGAAAATCAAGGCGAAGGAGGCATTGGTTGGATTGCTCATGATAGTATGGGCAAGGTAATGATGTGGGGCTCAAGAGGGGGGTTTCAAAGCTTCTTCAACATTAGTTATGGAAGGTGTGGCTATTAGGGAAGGTCTTAGGCATCTGTTGGATTGTGGCCTAGGCCCCACCCCTCCGATCTTGGTGGAATCAGATTCTAAATCGATTGTTAGTCTCATTAATGGTATTTTCCATGATGTAATTGAACTCAACAATATTGTTGTTGATATTTAGGCTTTGATCCCGTTATTTAGGGAAATTTCGTTCTTTTTTTGTGGTCAAGATAGCAATCGCGTGGCTAACATGCTTGCAAAACTACCCTTCCAAAGCTATATTGTTTAGTTGTTTTTGGATTCTCCTGTTGTTCAGAATTCAGGTTATTTTTTGGATTGGGGGAATCTCCCGCTGACAATTGCTGCTATTGTGATTTGGTTGTTCCCTGTTGAATATACTGCTTATTTTTAAAAAAAAAAATCAAAATCAAAATCAAATTGTATGTATTATGAAATAAAACAAATTTTGATGGCAGTTATTAGCAACCTACTCACACACACACACACAAAAATAATAATAATAAAATAAAAAGGGTTCAACAACACTCCACTTTTTCAAACAACAAACTTTCTATAGTTATTTATTTCTTTATAATCAATTGGCATGCCTCAACATCTTATAAAACTTTTTGGTTTTAAATTTAAATTAATACATTTTGTTAATAAAAGTATCATAGTTTTTAATATTTAACAACGTAATAAGCAACGTGAGATTTTTAATTTTCAAAATGAATCTTATAATCGTATACCATTTGAATATCTTTTCAAATAAAAAAAAAATTATTATATAAATAAGATAAACAATTTATTATATATTTATTGAATTATTAGTTGAAAATTTATATTGGATATGCTTTTCTCACAAAATTATTACAAATATAGTCAAATTTAAAGTATTTGCATTTATAGTCATTACTATTATATTATGAATACTTATTAATACATTATTATATAGTATTAATATAGTATTATAAGAAATTATTATTAATATACTATAATTGTTAATTTTTTAAAAAGTTGTCATATTTATAATTATTTTCTATATTTGACTAATCTTACAAGTTTTCTATAATTATGTTTTTATATTTGTTACAATTTCTATTAGATTAATACAACATCATTTTGGAACAATTTTTTATTGTCATCATTTTGGTACTCTTAAATATTTTTATATTTGTAACACGTAGATTTGAAACAATTTGAAATATTAAGTAAACGACAATTCATAATAATAGATGTTAAACTTTTTTAAAAGAGAAAATTAAGTTATGAATCTTTTTAGAATTGGAATAAATAGATATTAAATACAATTTGAAATATTCAAAATTATTTTGTTGCAATTTAAAATGTCATCTTGTCATTTCTATATTGTCGAAAAAAATTGAAGAGTAAAAATAAACTTATTAAGTAGAATAATTTTTAAAAACTCGCATCTTAATTTAATCCAACCTACATAAGTCTGTTCACTAATTAGCCTAATCTTAATCTCTACACCAAACACGCTCTTAATCTAAGTATTTCATCTATGTGAGAATTGAAGCCATAAGCTTCAAAGCAGCCTCTAGCTTGACTATGCCAAACAGAAGTGGTAGGAGGTGGATGTGGCTCGACCAAACACAGTCAATTCATGTTTTATCACTAGAAAAAACTAAAAACACTGTACATTTTTTATTCAAAAACATTGTAAAGAATAGTAATTAGAACATGTAACCTCATATATCTTTAGAGTTTATGTTATTGGCAACACTTCATAGAATTTGTTCAATCAATTGTGATATTAAATAATAGAAACTAATATCAAGATTTTGAGAGCTTTTTATGCAATTTCACAGATTAATTGAAAGGCTTTCATTATAAAAATACGTCTAATGTTGCTCATTGAGTGAGAAAATTTGAATCCATGATCTCGTGATCTATAGTTGTACATTGATGTCATTGCACTACTACTCTTGTTGACATATAATTCTATTATTATATATAAAAAAGGAATTTTTTGTATAATAAAAAAAACTCAAAAAAGATCGATGAATAACAATTGTTTAAAAAAATCTTAGTATAATAGAAAATTGAGATGGATTTAGTAAAAAGATGAGTATCACCAATAGTCTTCAATCAATGATATAATTAAAATAGACAACTAAAAAGTTGTCACCTATAACAAATTTCCTTTAAAAGAATTGCAATATTAATAGGCAGCAAATAACTCACCAGTAACGGTTAATTTTTTAGGGATTAAGAGTGAAATAACACTGAAGAGCATCAAGTACACCATATTTTACAATTCTTAGTCAATAAGAAGCAATATAATTACTTCCACAACGAAATTAATGTTCATCAGTGGGTCGGTTTTTTATGAAAATTGACACCAAACCATTTATACTCAATTGTTGTGAAACTTGAAAAACACTATTAAAATAGTTACATAAGTTGACAATAATCTAACTGGCCACACAGCCACCACCACTAAACATGAAAAATAAGATAACAATCTATCTAACTGCACACCCTTTTTTCCTTCCTGAGATTCACAGCCCTCGATTGGAGATGATCATAAAATTCAGTTGAAAGATTTGATATACACATCATTTTGATAATAAGAAACAGCATGGTGGTGATAATGATAACATGTCCAATAAGAAAAATCACAGTTTACAAACAAATCATTAGAAAGAAACATATATGGAAGATGTATGCATAACAAATAAATACACAACACCATACATTTTTAGCAAGACATCCAGAAAAATATCAATTGCAACACGAAAAAGAAATGAGTTAATGATTAAATCCACCGTAAAGGAGAACGAAGTTAACATCTGATCCTACAACATTTAAATGTCAAATAAATCAAAATACAGAATACAGAATACAAAAACAAAAACAACTTGAGAATCAATAATGTACCAAGAAACATCATCTGCCAAAATTAACCCATTAGCAGAAAGTAAAAGCATTAGTGGAATATCAGTGTAGGGAACTCGATGCCTTGTGTCGCATTTAATTGCAATATAAGGTTCAACACGTCCCATTGGAACACTAAAATCACTAATGAAAAACAACACATGAGCAAAAGTAAATGTTCCATTTCATTGAAAATCAACTGCGAGTGTAAATGATTTCAGCTGACAAAGTCGAATGGAAAATCAGTATTGGGAACAAACATATCTTCTTCTGCACAATAACAACAGAAGAAGATGCGAGATTGTGCCCATTATCCGAAACTCATGGTTCATTCAGCAACGATTCATCGTCTCAACAGAAATTGTTCAAAACCCTAGTTAGAATCTATGGTTTAAAATGAAAGTATACACGAAAGAAGGATCGGAATCGGACCTCTTTGAATGTTGGGATCTACAAGCGTTGGTTCATCTTCGAGCTGATTTCGGTGTGAATCAAACGCCGATAATGTTAGAAATCAAACCAAACGATTCTTGCTTTGGATCTAAGCCTCGACATTGTTCCGCTGCAACCATCATACTCTCAAAATCGAGAATGGGATTTTGGCCATTTTAGGGTTTCAACTTTGAAGGAATAAATCTGCACAATCTTTCTGGAAACCTTCGGTTGCTTTTATAGAGGCATACAATTTCTAGGGTTTCATTTCGACGAGATGGAAGAGTTCGGATCTCTACCATCGGATCCTTATTCGACCCGACTATTTGGTTTTTTTTTAAAAAAAAAACTTATGTCCAAAACAAGGTTCCAAATTTTACAGCCATTTTTTTAAAGAAAATATATTCTTTTCAATAACACTATTTTTGTACAAGTTTAGTAACAAGATTTAAGTCAGACTAAGATCTTTTGTCAATGATACATGTCTATGCGTCTCTAAGAGGCAGCCCAATCCAAGCTTCAAGGTTATGCTACTTCCTTCAAATTGAGTTTAATATCGAAAACCCTCGTGTATTATTGTGCCACAACTTAGGTATAATCAGTTATACTTCAAATATAGGAGAACGAAACTTCAACTCTTGATCAATTAGGTAGGGGTTTACCATGAGTTGAGTTGAAAAGATTTATTGAACCAATCCAAATTCTTTGAATTGGTGAATCATTTAAGCAAGTTAACCCATTTATTTTTTGGTGAGGTTGTTATATTTCTTAACAATTCAACTTCCATTTTTGTTATGATATACATATTATAAAAGATTTAAGAACTTAGCGAGATATCTGAACTAGAATTTGTGTTGGTTTGAATATAAATGTAAATATTTTTAATTTAAAAAATATGTATACCCTATATAGTAATAACTTTTTATTTTTGCAAGTTTGTTTTTATAAAACGTCCAACTTTCATACAGCTCAAACACAGAATTAATCCAAATTGTGACTAGTTATATTTTCAATTAAAGTACCTACGTTTCTATCTCGCTCTCAGCTTGGATGAAAAAAAGAAAATTCTTAAGACTAGTTAGTATATGATTAAATTATTAATTTTATAATTGCTTTAGTTTTAATGAAAATAAAAACTAAACCAACTAAATTAAGAGGAAAAAATGAAATATGTCAGGCAAAAATTTACTTAAACTCACTGATTTCATCAGGTCAAGCTTTGCACAAAATAAAGTTAAGACTAGTGCAAAATAACAATTTAATAATAACCTTATATATATATATATATATATATATATTTATTTAAATAACTAATGAATTATTTCTTTCAATTTTCTCTAATCTCATCAGCTTAGTAAACATGATAGAAAATCAAAAAAACACTTTTATAAGAAAAGCGTTAGAGTAGGAAGACTAAGTTTGACATCAACTATCTTTAGGAGTTTTCATCATCTTTCCAATATAGAATCCTCTGGATTCACCAATCCAACAATGAATCCCAATTCCACTATTTACAAAACCAAATAACCATTCGAGCTTAATGAACTCTACTACCATAATAGATGAGTATGCAGTTCAATCTCAAAATAAATTAAAAATTAGAGAGGAGTAGAGTTCATCTATCTAACAAATGCTAAGAGTTATTTCAAACCTTGGATCCTCAACCAACCTTAAATAAATAAAAATAATGGTTCAAGTGATAAATTGAAGACTATTAAGTCGGTGAAATAAGTCATTGAGATCATGAAATTAGATTTTTAAACGGCAACAAGAGTACTCTAAGTTTGTACTCTTTGAAGGTATTCCATGAATGAAAATGGCAAAAATGTTGAAAGGTGAATTTAGCAGATAACAGAGCAACCTTTCCTCCAAATTCATGGTATGAAGTGTCACCACTGCTGCAGCGAAAGATCGATGATTTAGGAGGTTATGAATTACAACCTTCTTCCTCTCCTACCGCCCTTTCTTCTAGTACTGTCCGTGGGGATCGGAGTTACATCCTCTGTAAAGATGGAATCAACCAAGTAAACACAAAAATTATCAACGCAAGGTGGTCGGTTCAAAAAAGAGAACTTCAAAACTCAATTTAGAATAATCAATGGAAAATGAGGATTGAAAGATTTGTTGAAAACAGAAGTTAAATTATGTTCTGTTCCAAAGAAAATTATTACATTCAACTTTAACATGGGGTGACATGACATTCATGGACTACAACTCTATCCATGACTAAAAAGAATAATGCAAGCAAGAAACAGAATAGCTCTGTTGTTGGAATAGGGTTGGGAAAATTATGCCTCCAATATGGAATAACAGATACATTTTGATACCTAATACCTTAGCAACTATAGTAATCGATGAAATAATGATGGTAGTGAAGTTTTTTCAATACCGACATTGGTTTGTGGGGGAGTTCGCTGATGTATGTTTTGTTTATAGGTGAAAATGAAATGGCCTCATTGTTGAGAGTTTGAAAACACAAGTTAATACTGGTTTGTCTTAGATTCAAGTTCGAGTCATTGGGTGAGCTTAAAAATAAAGATCATTGATGTCTACTAGGGAAAGCAAAGCTCCAACTTCATAGTTGTTATAAAACAAAAACTAATAAACACAATTGAAGTATGAATAAGATCGTACCTATACGACCAATTCTCATGCCTGAACGAGCAAGGGCCCTAAGAGCCGATTGAGCACCAGGCCCAGGAGTTTTGGTTTTGTTTCCACCAGTAGCCCTGAGCTTTATATGCAAAGCAGTAATACCAAGTTCCTACAATAAATACTCAGGAATCAGAGAGATCATAAAAAATGTTCTTCTGCGGAAGTAATAACACAATACTATAAGTTTATTATCTCAAAAGCAAGTCAATTCATACAACTGCACAAATCTTAGTATTTACGTGGCAGTTTTCCACATTTGGATTAAAAATATTCAGATCAAAATCCAGACAAATACAATTTGTTTTAAACCGGGAAATCAGAGCTTCGCTCCACTATACCCGGAGTAACCACGCCCGTCCCTAGGCAAGGCATTGAGAGACATCGAAGGAATAGAGACACAGGAGTGTAGATAAAAATCCAGACAAATACAATTGGTAAGCAAACCTTGCATCGTTGAGAAACATCCTGGGAAGCAAGCATGGCAGCATATGGCGATGATTCATCTCTATCAGCTTTCACCTTCATACCACCTAACAACGAAGAGATTTTATTCACTGCAACTCAGAATACGATAGTCCCATATGAAATTGGGCATGAAAAAACTAAAAAATCTTGCTCTAGTGGAATCCTTCGAAATAAACAAGTAAATAGCAATGCCAGTTTAATACCAACATTCAGCAGAAAAGATTTCATACCAGTGACACGGACGAGCGTTTCTCGACCCGACAGATCGGTCACATGCTGCAATTCAATCATATAACAATCCATCGATTACACAAACAATCAACTAAAGACTTAAAGGGAAAACCCAATGAAGAACACTCACAATAAATGTATCATTAAAAGAAGCAAAAATGTGGGCGACGCCAAAGACATGCTCTCCCTCACGAACAGCAGGGCCAAGCGTGACAGTTTCCTCCTTCGGCTCTCTAGTCTTCCTTCTCGACTGCAGAATACACATCACAAAAGGGCCAATCCATCGACTAAATTTCAAAGTACAATCTTCAAATTTGGTGCTTTTACAATGAACCAAATTCTATGCTTCGATTTGCTTTTCACAAGAAAATTAAACAGATGTACATAAACAATTTCCGATCTACTTTGCCTACATTTTCATTCTATCTAGCGATTATAATCTGTCGACGATTGAAACTAAAATTTTCAGTGATTAGGTACAATAATTGAAATGGAAATTGAGAACAAGAAATGAGGAGAAGGATGAAATACCATTTTGATGAGTAACGAACTGAACTCTGCAAGTGGAGATTAGGGTTTTCGAGACTTAGCTGAACCTTCAACCATCGACGTTTTGGAGCTTCCAAGCAAGAAGATGGTTTAATTTATACTTAGGGTTTTCAGAATGAGGGCGAAGGTAAAATAACCTAATCGTCCTTTGAGCTTTGCCCAAACTACGAATCTGCCCCAAACCATCGGTAAAATTATAAAAGGGAAAATTACATTTTTTTAAGGTTGGATTTGAAGTTTCATTTCTATATTTCAAAATTAAATATTTAATTCAATTTCAATAATATCACGGAATATACTGTGCCGTAAGAAATTAATTTATAAATAAGTGAACATCATAGATTAAATTCATCACTTTAAACATTACAAGACCCTCATTAACCACTTGAATTATTTCATGATTTCATTTCACTTTCAATCATTAGTATAACAAAATTGTTACTTATGTGGTATTAATTGGAATAATGATTAGACTAATTTTAAATTTTAATATATTGATAAAATGATTATCTTAATTTTCAGTGAATTTAACTTTTTTGAAAAAATAAGTATAAAAATAAATTAAAAACATTTAAAATAAACAAAAAGAGAGTTAGGGTTGAGACCAAGCCTTTGTTTTGATTTTGGTGGTAAACAAACCCCAATCAAACTGAAATTATTTTCATTTTCATCTAACTTTATCTTTTTTTTCTTCCTTTTTTTTTAGAATTCTTTTTTTCTTCATTAATTTAACTTAATGATTTTTAATTTAACTTATGAATTGATAACAAACACATGTTTAAATTCAATAATATGAGCAATAAATTAGCATCTTGTACTAACGAATTTAAGAGTTTGATTCTCCACTCCTATATTATCAAAAAAAAAAATGAAAATTTAAGTATACGACTCAAAATTAAAAGAATTTGGAGAAGCAGTATATCATTTCAACATTAAAAAAAATTGTAAGTTATAGTATTGAAACATATTTCATGGTTTAGTAATTTTTAACATATGTTAGCCTACTTCTTTTTTTGTACCATTTTTTAATAAAATTCTTTTTTTTCTACCAATCTTGCCTGATCAAATAACATGAATCACGTACTAAAGTTAAGTTGAGATTTTAATCATGAAGTTGAAATTTGGGAAAATTTATAATTTAAATTTATGACTTACATTTAGCTCAGTATTTACAAAACTTAAAAACTGTACTACAAATTATAAATTTAATTAGTAGTATTACAATTAAAATAAACAGAACTAAAAATTAAAAAAAAATCATCCTCTCCCGACACCAAATCTCAAGCAATGGTTACTTTGAACTCCTAAACTTTAAACAAGGGTTTCATTCTACTTTCACTCCGAACATCTAACCTCTAAATAAGATATTTCTTCTACTTCTCCAAACATTAATACACAAACATGAAACGACATAATAGTGATGTTGCGTTGAGGACAGTTGAAATATATTTTGAACTATATGATGTCCACAATTACTTAGTCGAGGTATCTCTGCCAGATCTAGGAGCAAAGATGAAATATGTAATTAGGTTTATGTTTCCATATTTGGATATTTTATGTAGTTATGAGAGTGCACTATATAAACTCTCTTAAAATTTTAGTATCTATTTCATATTCTCCTTAGTAAAATCATTTTCTCCACCTGTAGATGCAGTTAACACATCATTGGTGAACCACGTAAATCTCTATATTCTTATCTTATATTTTATGTTTTTATCTTTGATTGTTATTTTGTTTTTATAACTAGGACATCTAGATACAAACTTTTCATCCAACATTCTAGAATATTAAAATAGTTTTGAACTCATGATAAGTTCTCATCAGAATTTTATGATAAGTTCTGGGGTAGAACTCATGATCTAAACAAATATTTGGTCAAATGAATCTAAAACAAGTAGATTCAAAGGGATGAAATTTTTGGAGCAACTATGTCTAGTAGTCCTTTTGGATTATCCACATGAACCCATGGGGAAGAACATGAACAGAAAGTTGTCCTCTATTCTCCTTTGATCGCTTGCTAGAGAGGTTTTCAAGTTTCTCGACAACGTCATGGCTCCAATGATCGTTATCCTCTACTCGAACGATCGCAATCTCCATGTCTTTCGGAGGATCTTTCAGAAGAGACCAATATGATGACTCCTTATCGAAATTTACCACAAAATCAGAAACAATGAAGGGTAGTAGTATCTTTTTCTCACTATCTTTCTAGAGGTAGCTTGAGTTTGGATTCAAAAGATACCTGGAAGAATTAAACATCTGCAGCTCTTTCAAGATTGAAAGTCCATGTCTCTGATAGAATCTATCAACTTTATAATAAAATCTCTAAAGAGAATCTCTCGTAGAGCCAAAAGGTTACAAACTAACAAATGACAACTGATTTTTTATATCCTAACAATGACCTAATAACTCCTATT
>JBBMKA010000018.1:15835247-15857947 GCA_037833695.1 Sechiopsis laciniata | reverse complement strand
GAGATGCCTCCCTTATTCCCAGAATAGCTTTTGGATTTACTGCCACACATAGATCGTCTCCCACCACTGAAGGTGTAAGTAGGACTATAACTCAAGCCCCGACTGCCTTTCGCAACACACACATGAAACACCTGATTTATCTTTACATTCGGAAGCCGTTCCAAACGGTATGCAACTTGCCCAACTCGTGCTAACACACGATAAGACCCGATGAATCTTGGTGCTAACTTCAGATGCTTGAATCTCACCAAAGATGATTGTCGGTACGAGCGAAGCTTAATATACACCAGATCTCCAACAGCAAACTAGACATCCCAACGTTTAGCATTTGCACGGGCAGACATAGACTGTTGTGTTTTAGAAGAGTAGCCTTAAGTGTGTCCAACATTTTGTCCCGATCAAGCATTAATGAGTCAACTGCCCCCCACATGGCTTGTTCCACAGTCATAACCTAAAATAGTAGGAGGTAAATGGCCATAAACACTCTCGAAGGGAGTCATACCCGACACCAAATGATACGATGTATTATAGTTAAATTCAGCCTATGGAATCCGCTTACACCATGCCTTCGGTTAAGTCATCACAAAACAGCTCAAAATAAAACTCTAAACAACGGTTAACGACCTCAGTCTGCCCGTCGGCCTGAGGATGATAAGTGGTGCTGCGGCGAAGTTTTGTTCCTGAAGCCTTGAACAATTCCTCCCACAACATACTATTGAAAACCTTATCGCGATCCGAAACTATGCTCTTAGGTATTCCATGCAAACGGACTACCTCCTTTTAAAAATGTGGGCCACCGTAAAAGATTTATAAGGATGTCGAAGGTGTATAAAATGAGCGTATTTGGAAAGGCGATCTACCACAACCAATATAGTATCGAAGCCCTTTGATTTCGGTAAGTCCTCCACAAAATCCATAGAAACCTCTTCCCAAATTCTGTCAGGAATAGGTAACGGTTGTAGTAACCCTGCTGGAGATAAAGATAGGTGTTTGGCTTGCACACATACTGAACAGTCTGCCATGAATGCTCGTACTCGAGCCTTCATCCCATGCCAATACACTTCCTTTACAAGTCGCTGATAAGTCTTGAGAACTCTAAAATGCCCCCTGATGGCTCCCTCGTGGAACTCAAACAATAGTAATGGGATTGTAGAGGAGTTCGAAGGTAGGACAAGTCTTCCTTGGTATAGCATAGTGCCACCCATAACTGTATAGCCCGACGGTCCTTTTTCTCTAGCCTCTAAAGTAGTGTAAATAGCCAACAGTTTCACATTCTCTTTTACTTGTTGGGTGAATACCGCAGTGTTGACGTCCATAACATAACTCAAAACGCCCAGCTCAAAGGCTATTGGCATTCGAGAAAGAGCATCAGCCGCTCTATTTTCCAGTCCCTTTTTATACTCAATATGAAAATAATATCCCATCAGTTTAGATACCCACCTTCGGTATTCTCCATCCACCACACGTTCGAGAAAGAGCATCAGCCGCTCTATTTTCAATGCAGCTCAACCCAAACTAGCATTTTTTTGCATTAGCTACAAATGCATGGGTCTGTAATACTTCGTATATCTGTGTCAAATGATCACGGTGCTGCTAGGTGGACAAGCTGTAGATCAGAATGTCGTCAAAGAAAACGAGTACAAACTTCCGCAGATAAGGCCTCAAAATCTCATTCATGACTGACTAGAACGTAGCAGGAGCATTTCGTAGGCCGAAAGGCATGACCACAAATTCGTAGTGTCCCTCATGAGTTCTGAAAGCAGTTTTGTGAATGTTCGTAGGTTTAACTCGGATCTGATGGTATCTTGCCTTTAAATCAATTTTTGAAAAAATAGTCGTTCCATCTAGTTCGTCAAGTAATTCATCAACCAACGGTATCAGATACTTGTCTGGCACTGTTGCTTGATTTAAGGCTCTATAGTCGACACAAAAATGTCAGCTACCATCTTTCTTTCGAACCAGCAGAACTGGGCTCGAAAATGAATTCGTGCTAGGTCTAATAATCCCAACTAATAACATTTCTCATACCAATTTCTCAATTTCATTCTTTTGGTACTGTGTGTAGCGGTACAGGAGCAAATTTACCGATTCCTTTTCCGCCATTAATTCGATATGGTGATCACAGTTTTATTGCAGAGGCAAGTCTGCCAGAGATTCAAAAATAGGTGCATAAGTATCAAATGAATAATGTAGTTCAAGAGGTACCTGAGACAAGTTTGGTAATGCTTCTGTTTGTAAACGAGAAGGGGTGGTTGAATCCATCAAATTTAGCTCTACTAAGAGTCCCTGATCCTCTGATCGTAATGATTTCATCATTGACTTTAGTGATACTTGCGCCTTCACCAATCGTGGATCCCCTTGTAATTCGATATTCCAAGACCCAACAACGAATCGCATCTATAAGGAACGATAGTTAAACTCAATTTTGCCTAACGTCTCCACAACCATGCGACTCCCAATATAACACTCGCGCTACCCAATGGTAGTGGCAAAAAATCGTGGACGATTCTCAACTCAACCAACTGTAGTTCCACATCTTTGCATATTCTCGCTGTTCGCACTAAATCCCCTGTGCCCAATATGATACCGTAGCCGTTGGAGGGTTCAATAAGTAGTTTCAACTTATCTACTATCACCTCTGACATAAAATTATGCGTGGCTCCGCTATCAATGAGTACAACCACTTCTAGCCCTTCAATTGTTCCTATGACCTTAAGTGTTTTAGCTGAACTTATCCCTGCCATCGAATTAAAAGAAAAGGCTGCCATTTCCTGTGTTTCCTTATAGTCCCAAGTTTCCTCCTCCTCTATCAAGTCTTCTGGTGAATATTTCGTCTCATCAGCTTCCCGGTACTCACTTTCATATGGCACTACTAACACCTCCATCTACTGCAATTCTTTCTTCTTACAACGATGACCCGGCACAAACTTCTCGTCATAGCGAAAATACAGCCCTTTGTCCTTCTTAACTCGAATCTCGTTGTCCGTCAATCTCTTAAATGGTATGATAGTCGTTCTGGTGGTTAAAGAAGAATTTGTCACTACCTGGCTAGGAGCGAGAGTAACCGTTTTTAGGTTTGAGCTTACCGTACTTGATGTCAATGTTCCAACCCACCCTGATTCAGGTTTGAAAGTTTTGAATTTCAATAATTATAAGTAATATAAAATCAATATTATAACTTTGACCTCATGGTTATTAGATCGTACCTAATATTATTGAAATTCCGTTTCTTGTGAATATAAACATTAATATGATTAAGGGTGATATAATATTGATTTTATATTACTTATGATTTATTTATGATAGTGGTTACATTTACATACTTGTGTTAATAGCTAAAGATTTGAAAATAATTTTATTATTAAAAAAAAAAAACCTAACATCTCATCTCCTCTCCTCCCACTCCAAACAAGGTTTTTCTGTCATCTTCTCTCATCTCCCTGCACCTCAAACAAGGTTTTTCTGCATCTCATCTCATCTCCTCTCACCCCAAACAAGGTTTTTCTGCTATCAACATCTCCTCTCATCTCATCTCATCTCACATGCAACCAAACACCCCCTTTGGTTTTTAACGGGAGAGGCAGGTTGCGTCTTTCCACTCATACATTGGCAAAAAATGTTTTTTTTAAAGAAAAATTGCAGTGGATAGTCTAGTTTAACAAAATAATTATAAATCTAGTCAAATTTAAAAATATTTGTAAATCTAGTCAAATATACGGTATTACTAATACTCATCCTACAATATTTTTTAGAGTATTAATACAATATTTTGTATTATTAATACAATATTATATATTATTAATACAATATTGTATATTAACACAATATTATGTATTAATTATACCGTATGACTATGATTACCAATTTTTTTTCCTAGTTTTGTAAATATTTTTCTAATTTAATCTACTCCTAAAAATACCCATTTTTTAATTGTTATTTTTTTCCATTATTTCAAAGTGGAGATTTAAACTCCTAACCTCATAATTATAAAGTTATATACAAAATGTGGTTGGAGTTTTACTCTCTTTTAACTTAACAAAATTCTATTTTGATAGACATATCAAATCTTTTTTATTCAGTTTTGAAATTCTTAATAGATAAATTTTGGATTATTTTTAAAAAATCTGTTTAAAATCAAATTACATAGTTTTGGTTTTTTAAAAAAATAAAAAAAGTAAATTTATTATTATTTTTTCCCGAGTTTAGAGGTGGAGAATCCACCTATGACTTCTTGATCAATGAGTGTACACTGATGCAGTTGAGCTATTTCTCTTATTTATAGAAAAATTGTTAAAAAACCATTTTGACCTCTCGATTTTGAGATTTGTCCCATTTTGGTCAATAGACTTTCAAATGTCTAATTTTGGTCTCTCGACTTTGTCGTTTTTCCAATTTTGGTCCATCAACTTTCAAATGTCTAAATTTGGTCTCTCGACTTTGTTGTTTGTCCAATTTTAGTCCATCAACTTTCAAATGTTCAAATTTGGTCCCTTGTCTTTGATATTTGTCAAATTTGAGTCCATCGACTTTGCTGTTTGTCCAATTTTGGTCCCTAGACTGTCAAGAAAGTTTGAAAATAGTCCTTTTAGTCAAATGAATTTTTTCTCATTCCTAAATTATTTTTTCTATCTTCCATCTTTCATCATTTCTCTCTCTAAAAGTTTTACCTCTCTTCAGTCCACTTCTCTTTCTCTCTTTCTTTTTTTCTTTTTCTTCGTTCATTCTCTTTCTTTTTCTTTTTGATTCCATGGTAGACTATGAATTTTGAAAATAAAAACTGTTGGGAATACAAACAAAGTGGTGTAATAATCCCACATTGGTTAAATAAGGGGTAAATCTTGGGTTTATAAGGGAAGACAAACATCTTCATTGGTATGAGACCTTTTTGGTGAAACCAAAAACAAAGTCATGAGGGCTTATGCCCAAAGTGGACAATATCATACCAATATGGAGATTCGAGTTAGGTTTGTCATCTCTTAACAAGTGGTATCAGAGCTGTGCTTCTGACTTAGCCATATCAGAAGAACCTCGAGTATTAAACAAAGATTTGTAAGCCTCGATATAGGATATGAAATAGTCATGATAAAAATCCATGGTTGAGACGTCTTATGTGTGCTCCGGTAAGAGTGCTTCTAAATGTGCTCGTGATCAAGCATCAGTGTGGGAGTGCTTCTAAAACGGTTGCTTTGGTGAGAGGTAGCTGTTGTGCGCTCAAACATAAATTGAGTGGATCTATGGTTGGGCTTTACGGTTTGCTCAAGTGTAATTCGAAATGATTCGTGGTTTAAGTTAATGTGTGCTCAAGTGTAATTCAGAAAATGACTATCAGTAAGGGAGGCTCGCATGCGATACTTTGTTGCGAGTGGGGGTGCGGGGGCAACGCCCCCCTTTGCTTAAATGTTTTATGCATTTGGCTTTCGTAAACGCATCCACATCCTGCATCCGTATGCACATTCCGCATTCGCTAATCGCATTTTGCAGCTCATTCTGATTCGCATTAAGGCCTTTATGTATTTAGTCTTTTAATCTGCAATTAGGTTAATGAGACTGCATATATAAACTCGAATTAAACCCTAGCCGATTATAATATTCATTCTGTATTTTGTCTCTCCTTAATAAAATTGTGCCCCCTCCCTCCCCATGGACCAGCTAACACAACGTTGTTCTTTTTTCTTCTGCATTTTCTTTATTCTTCGATTGCTTGTTGATTGTCATTTTCATAACAAAAAGTGACAAATCAAAATAGGAAAATGGTTATTTAAGAAAACTGTCTCATGTTAAACAATTTGATGAGATGGATTGAAGAGAGAATAAGAGAAAAAAGGAGAGAGGACTAGAGAGGTGGATTTTAGAGAGATAAAACTTTTAAAAAGAGAAATGATGAAAGATGAAAGAGAGAGAAAATAATTTACGAGAGAAAAAATTCATTTCACTAGAAGGACAATTTTTTAACTTTTTGTATAGTCTATGGACCAAATTTGGACATTTAAAAGAGAATGACAAAAATTGAACAAACAACAAAGTCGAGAAACCAAAATTGAACATTTAAAAGTCAAATGACCAAAATGGAACAAACTCCAAAGTGGAATGACCAAAATGATATTTTAACTAAAAAAAAAAGTAACAGGTAGCAAATTCTAACATTCTCTAATAGCAATTTTTTAAAAATATTTCAATGGGGCTCCAATAATGGTATTGTTGATTTGTTGCAATAAAGGAAAATTGGACAGGTGTTATCACGATGATGTAGCAGCTCCAGGGCTCATGAATGCAACTAGAACGTGTTTTCCATTATACAGTAGTTGTAGCACTTTAAAAAAAATTATAACAGTTGGAGGTTGGAGATTTGAATCTATAACCTCATGATCATTGGGCATACACTGATGTCGTTGAGTTACTGCGACGTACACTGATACTGCTGAACTACTATTCTTATTGGTACAATGTAGTTGTAATTAAGTGATCCAAATAGTTATGACCATCTAAAGCGGAAAGTTTTGAGCGTGTGATTAATAAATTGCACTTATAATGATCTAATCTTTTTTGGTTGGGGAAACATAAATGCTCGTTATTTTTATGCATTCAAGATCGTTTTGTTTTCTGTTTGATTTATCAAAGATTATATCTTCAATTTAATGAAAATGAATTAAAAAAAACCAAATTCTTGATAAGAATTATTAACTTCTCTTACAAGATCGCCCCAGATACCGTCATTACTTCCCAGATACCGTAATTGCTTCTTCTCTGGGGAACGAGATGCACTAATCTGACACGCTCTGATCCACACAGAGTTGAAAAACGAAAAGTTATCTTTCAGAAAATTGTAACGATAGTAGAATGCCTAATTTGAACCTGGATAGAATCCATGCGAGACAAAATGGCCTGCTAAATGGTGATTCAACATGGATTCTACACCCATCCTGCTGTTAATTGCCATTGCGAAGTAAACTCTGAAGAGCATATTCGCAGAGATAATTGAGCATGCCATGACGTTGTTAGACACGGCATTCTCGTTCAAATATAGGCCGAGTTTAAATTCAACCCCTTAAAAAAAATAACAAAAATAATTTTGAAAACTGATTTTTTTAAAAACAATAACTTGAAATTTAATATAAATGATGAGTATTCATATTGCATGCTGCAAAAACATTCAACTATAGCCTCAAGGTGGCCCTATATTGCAACATAGATAAAACAGGTAAATGAAAAGGACATAAGAAAATTGAATTAACAGGAATAGAATTTTAACAGGAACTTAAAACTGAAATATGA
The DNA here is from genome assembly GCA_037833695.1 of Sechiopsis laciniata. NCBI lineage: Eukaryota > Viridiplantae > Streptophyta > Magnoliopsida > Cucurbitales > Cucurbitaceae > Sechiopsis > Sechiopsis laciniata. Next base: position 15,850,675 of record JBBMKA010000018.1, on the reverse strand, counting down.
AGTTCCATAGTTTTCCCCCACTGTGATTTTCCAGTTACAAGCTTTCATAACATATCGACTTATGAAAGTCGTAAATGCTCATCAGAATCTTTGGTTTATTTGATGGAAGAGAACAAATAACTCGAAAAACGAGTAGGTTCAAAGGGATGAAAATTTTGGGGCAACAATATCAAGTAGTCCCTTTGGATTATCCACATGAACCCAGTGGCCAGAATTGGGAAGAACATGAACAGAAACCTGTCCTCTATGTTCCTCTGATCCCTTGCTGGAGAGGCTTTCAAGTCGATGGACAACTTCACGACTCCAGCGATCGCTATTTTCTGCCCGAACGACTGCAATCTCCATGTCTTTAGGAGGATGCTCAAGAAGAGACCAATATGATGTCTCCCTGCCGAAATTTAGCACACAAATTAGAAACAATTCGAGTGGTAGCAGTGTGTTTTTCTCAATATCTTTATAAACTAAGTGGCTTGAGATTGGTTTTGAGTTTACATTAGGAGTATTTTAGTAAATACCTAAGGAAGTTTGTTAGACATTTAGTTTTATAAATAGAGGGGTTGGATATAGAGAAGGATATCCAAGTACTTTGGTCATTTTGGCATTAGGACTTGAGAAAGGTTCCAAGTCCTAATAAAACTTGGGTTATCTTGAATTTTGGTTCCTTTTATAGTGTTATAGAGTTCTTGTTCGTTCAGGTTCTTATCAGATACCTGAAAGAATTGAACATCTGCACAGCTCCTTCAAGATTGAAAGTCCATGTCTCAGTCTCCCCAGATTTCTTCAGATTGCTGCCTATCCATTCTGATAATGACCTCGAGAAACCGAGTTCAAGCATGTGATTAACAAGCCACCTGACCATTAAAAAAACTTACCATTCAACTACATGAACAAAAACACTTCAAGAAAATATACCAATGAAGCAAAATTAAACAAAACCCAATGGCATATTTCAATCGGCAGCTAGAGATTGGTTGTTGGGACAATGGGAATGAAACAATACACAGAAAGGGATAATAAGTTTTACTTCCTCGACGGTACTAATGAAGGTAAACCCTGCAAAATCTTCAAAACTTTCTCCACTTCTCCATCGCTATTTTCGGGGTTCACATTTCCAGGGACAGAATCAAGCACCCATAGCTGCTCTGCATCAAGGAAATATAAAAAAAAAAAAGGCAAATGATTCCTTTTATTTTTTAAAACAAGGGTAACCACGTCCGTCCTTAGGCCAGCATCGGAGAAATCGAAGAAGTAATGTCACAAGTGAGTCTCGAACCTAGGACCTCGAGGGGAGCATACCCTCAAAGCCCAAATCTTTAACGTTGAAATTACTGATCTAATATACCACTTTATAATTATGAAACAAAAATATACTAGATAAATTATTACAATAACAAAATATAAATTAAAAGGAGTAACAGAACACAAACAGTTTGGGCAATGCCTACATCCACAGGCGAAGACGATGAAAATATTTTTGCTAGAGTTTTAAAGATTGGATTACCAAAAAAAAAAAACACTCAAGCACTCACCAAATTCTCAATACATAAGTGAAACTTTCATTTGATGAGGATCTCACATTGGAAAGGTGGAGAGAACTCTAACATTTGTAAGATAAGTGAACTACTCCTCTCGTTAACAACTGAGTATAGAGTTCATAGTTATACTATCTAATATTGTATCAGAGCCCAAATTAGTTTTGAAATGGATGCTCGTACAGTCGTCCTCTCTAAATCTAATATGGTATTAAAACCCATTAAATCAAAACGCGGATTTTATCCAATAAAAATGAAATTGTGATCCGATTTAAGATCGATGAATCCAAAAAGGCACTATTTTGAGGGGCATGTTGAGGATCTCACATTGGAAAAGTAGAAAGACCTCTTTAACCATTTATAAGATAGATAGACTGCTCTTCTCATTACCAATTAATTTTGAGATGAGGGTCATACTATCTGTTAGGATCTCACTATTGTCTCACATTGAAAAAGTGGAGAGTCCAACAAGTATTTATAAGATAGGTGGACTACTCCTCTTGTCACCAATTGATTTTGAGATGGATGTCCACACTATCTAATACTATCTAGTATAATAGAGTGAAACTTTCCCAGCTTGTAGTAATTTGAAACAGTATGACCACTCTCATCGGATGCTAAAATGAATCTATTCTTTTTTCCGAACATACATCTAGACTATAAGACATATATACAATCATTATACATTTTGCAAGTGACAAAGAAATGTTCTAATTCGACAGAAACAAAGCATAGGAATAGTTTTTTGATAACCACAAACTACGGTCAAGTGCTAATAAACAACGTGCTTTGTCATCGAGTGTTCTGAGAATTCCTCAATCAAATCAACAAACAATTTCCATTAGCAAGTCCCATTTCTCGATGAAGTGTTGAGAATACATGTAAAACTCAGCTTGGTTTTAAAAATAAACATTCAGTTGTTGAATTTAACGTTAAACACAACATGCTTAAACAAACCTGCTTGGGCAATGAAGCAGAATCTCCATAATCACCACGATTACAGCTCTCCACAAATTGAAGCGCGACCTTACCACCCATGGAATGGCCCATAACAACATCCGGCCACGCCCAGCCTTCAGACTCCACTAATTTCGCCAAATCCTTAGCAGCATTCACCAAATCGTGAGGAGGATCAAAACCTTCCACTTCAGCCGATCGTCCATGGTTCCTTAAATCCACAAGCACCACTCTCCATTCTACTTGACCACAATCAACACAACCAAACACTCATCCATCTAATCATAGTCGTAAATTCAAAATTAAAGAGGGTTGTCACAAGAACATACCGGTGGAGGAGGAATTGGAAATCCTTGAGAGGAGATTGCGAGAGAAGGACCTCCAATTTCGCCCCGATCCCAAAAGGCCGTGAAGAATGAAAGCGGTGGAAGCGTCAGGCCGGTCCGGTGAAGTTTGGAGCTCTTCGTAGGCTAGGGTTTTCAAGGTTCTCAACGAGCGGCCATTGAAGGAGAAACCCGGCGAGTTGAGGATTCGAGAGACGAGGCCGCCACCGGAATTGCTTCTGAAAATCCAGGCCATTTTAAATCGAAAGTGAAAACCTTTTTCTCGATATTAACTTTCAAGGCTAAAAATGGAGATTCAGGATTGTGTGTTAGGTTTTGATTTCATATGAACAAGCAATACTTAAGGTAACTATTTTAGACATATTTAATTATCTTTAAATTTTTTTTTTTTTTTTTTTTTGCATTTTTCTTTTCACTTACCATTTTTTTTCTCTATCAATTAAAGTTAATTTTTTTAAAAAGTGAAAATATATAATTCTAAATTTGGTAAGCATTGCTCTAATTAAATTATTAGAAAATGAGATAAAAACTGTCAAATTATTATTAATTTTCTGAATAAATGTAGTTTTTAAAATAAATATTTAGCTTTACTTCTATTTTTATTTCATTTTCATTAATGTATTTTTTCTCCACCAAAAAATGTATTATTATTTTTTTTTAGTATAAATGAGGGGAAGGAACTACAAACTCTACTAATTCTAAAGAAAAAAAAAACCCTACTAGAAGGCACCAAAAAAGTATTTTTATTATTAAGTTATGGAAAGTAAATTAGTTGAACTTAAGCAAAAGATGATAGATAGATAGAAGATGAATCTATTCCTAATTTTTAATTTGATTTTTTATAAGATAAAAAATATCATGTTTATTAAATTTAAAGATGTAAAAAGTTGGTAATGTGTCCTTTGAGTTTCCATTGTAATTATTTTTTAAAAAAATTAAAATCTATGTAAACACTATTAGATAATATGAGGTTTCACGTTAAAATCAATTGGTAATGAAGAAAAGGTATCAGAACCCATAAACCCCAAACAAATATTGGTCTAATAAAATGAAATTAAGATCCGATTAAAAATTGGTGAGCGAGGAACCATCTTGAAGAGGCATGCTAGGATCTCACAACTATCTTAAGAGATATGGTTACTCCTGTCATTGCCAATCGGTTTAGAGGTGTAACTACATATGATCTAATATGGTAACAGAGCCCATAAAATCCAAACGGGTATCGGTCTAATAAAAATTAAAATTAAAATTCGATTCAAGATTGGTGAACCCAAAAGAGGCACCATCTTGAGGAGGCATGTTACGCTCTCACAATTATCCCACATCGAAAACGTGGAGAGTGTAACAAGCATTTAAAAGAGATATGAGTTAATCCCGTCGTTGTCAACGGTGAAATGTGAGAGATAAAAGTGTTCAATTTTGAAACTTAGGGACCAAATTGAATCTCAAACTAAAATGTAGGGACTAAAAATGTATTTTTCTCTATAATGTTTAAATCAATTAATGTTCTACACAAAATTGAAATATATATATATATATAGCTTTTGTAATTACAAGAAGTTTAGTTATAAATGGTAATTTTAACTTACTTTTTATTTTGTATAGAAAAAAAAATTACTTTTTATTTTTGTTGGAAATAATTATTTTAAATTAAAAAATTAAAAAATAATTTCTCTTCAAATTACATGCTCAAGTGATCGCTCGAGTTATTTATCAACAATAAACATAATTCTAACATTAATATATTGTTACTTTTACAATTCCATAATTTCAGTTTAATGAATTGAATACATATGATTGTATATTATGAATATATTTTTCATGATTATATAAATTTTTATAATGTAAATGTTAGGTGTGTTTCAATATATTTATTTTAATGTAAAGCAAACAGAGCAGTTGCTCAACAATATTAATATTAATCAAATAACCAAAAGATCATAAGTTTGAATCTCCTACTTGTAATTTCAAAAAATAAAAAATAAAAAAAGTTTGTTTTAATGGGGCTAATCTCCATGGGATGAACTGTGAACTTTTTATACTCAGTTTTTGAGTTCTTGTTGTCTTGGTTGGGGGCTTTATATTTTAATTGTTTTCCCATCAATAGTTGGAATCCTCTATCTCAAATGTCTAAAAAAAAAAAAAAAAAAAAAATTGATGATGCTGATCACTATTTCTATTGGTTATGTACTTTTAAAAATCTCGAATGTATACATTAATTGACTTTTAAAAAAAATACATTTATTGACTTTTTGAATATTGAATTAGTTAACAATTTAGACCATGTTCGATAACTATTTTATTTTTTATTTTTTATTTTTAAAATTTAAATCTACAACAACTATTTTACTATATGTTTTTTCTTATTTGGATATCTATATCTTACCTATATTTTTATAAACCAAACCAAAATTTGGAAACAAAAAAAGTAGCTTCCAAAAGTTTATTTTTGTTTTTGAAAATTAATTAGCATTTACATACTTTTTTAAGAAAAGATGAATATATTGTACAAAAGATAGAACACATGCTAGGAAATTTGCATAAGAATAACCTTAAATTTCAAAAATTAAAAACAAAAATTAAATAATTACCGAACCTAAAGATGTGATTTTGAAATGCTATAGAGGGAGGGCGAAAAAGATAAATCGGAACAAATGTATTTCTATCTGATTTACGGATCAACCTCGTTTATCATTTCTCTTTTTTAACTATTTAATTTTTAGTTATAATTATTTGTTTGTCAAAATATTTATTCACATGTATAATTTATCTAATAATTATTTATTTAAATAAAAATTAATATATATTTTTTACTAACAAATTAACTATTTGAAAATATTAATATAAAAATATTTATGAAATTATGATTAGAAAAAAATTATAAATTTTTTTTAAAAATTTAAAAGAATTAAAAAAATTAAATGGAAAATAATTTTACGAAAATCCTCACCCGAATCCTCATAAAAAAATAAGTGAATTTTGCAAGAATAAGAATTAATTTTGGTGGCGGTGACGGAAAGCCATTTCCCGACTCCACATTTAAAAACAATACACCTTTAAATTTCAAACACCTCATCATTAGGCTAGATGAATACTGGAGATTTTCATGGGGCGAGGCCGAAAATGCCCTCTCCATTCACATCCTCGTAACAAAACTTTGATAATTTCCATAAAAAATATGAAGGTTATAATTATTTTTTGTTTTTTTTTAAAATCAATGGTATTTTGGAACTTCTAAAGATTAATGAGTATTATTTTTTTAATTGAGGATAGTTTGAAACTTTTGAAAGTTCAACAATAACTGAACTTACGAAAGAAATATAATAGTAATTTCAAAAATAAAATCGTAAGTTTAACAACGAATTTTTTTAAAAGTTAAAATATAATTTTAATAATTTAAGTTACACATTGAATGAATCTTAAAATTAGCACTTCCACATTAATTTAATCGAGGTCGGTTAAAATAATAATGATAATAATTAAAATTTTACAACAGTAAAATATGTTGACTTCCAAATATTAGAATAATAGAATTTTTTCAGGAAAAGTTAACGATGAACCAAGTATAACGATGTATGAAATTATCGTTTTAGGATTTATAAAAAAAAAAAAAAAACAATGAACAAAGTATGGAGACTAGTTTTAGGATTTATAAAAAATATAAGGATTAAAAAATTTTGGATAAGAAATAATTTGATTGATATATGAAATTATCAAAAATTAAAATTGGAAATAACTTCAGCAAACAAATTAACAATAAACTAATGTAAGGAGCATAAATTCTAAAAACCAAAATTGTACTTTAGCCTAGAACTTTAGTTTCAATTGCCTTGGTTCCCAAATTTTTGAATCCACATTCCACGATTACTATTGTGGCCATCATTGATTTTTTTTTTTCTAATCCGTGGCCATTAGTGTCCTGGCAAACTTACGCACATGTCTACCATTCTCACCGACATCAATGAATAATTTTACAAATTCAAATTCACACTTACTCCATCCAAATTCAAGCGATTTCTCATAATATAGGAAGTCCAAATAAAGCATTGTTCAAAATTTAATGAGTGAGATTGGAAATTCGTTAGAACATAAAGAGAAGCCATATACTACTGAGTTCAGAATACCACTTACATGATGAGATTAGAAGATCATTTTCCCCTGCACTTTCTTCAACCAACAAACAATGGAAATTCTTCATTTCTTCCCTCTGTCATGATAAAAAATACATTGTTTCAATTGCGGCATACACGGTTGATACTACGCTACGAGTGTGTCAAAAGTTGATACCGAAAACTTTAGTCTTTAACCGATGTGCGTAGTATTTTCACATCATGGATAGGTCTGTATGAGAAGAAATCAGAATTGGGTTAAATGCATAACTCCTGGTAATAATAATATTATTTCTCAACATTTACAACTAGCATAGGTATGTTGGCTTCCTCAATGATACAAATGTTGCAATTAAATATATAATTTAACCCCCTAATGTTTAGTTCATTCTGCAATTTTGTATATAATTTTTTGAAAGCTCTATTTCCATCCTGTATATATTAAGCACGGACTCTTCGTATACACTAATAAGGATAAGGAACTTTATGTTGCTTTCATCAAGTCCTCATTATATGTTTAATTCAGTGGACTAGCATAAAAAACAAACATCATTTTTAAGTTCACACATCATTCTTTTTTATTAGATTAAGGGGATAATCTTCTTATTCCAGATACCTACAAATGAATAATTTTGAGTGAGTTTTTGAAGCGAACACAATTGACAATACAGCGGTGAATAAAAGAATAGACTCTTTTTTTTAATATAATTCAGGGAGGATTCGAGCCCATGCCTCTTAGTCATAGGTGATACATCATGCCAGTCTAGTTTGTTTTCTTTTGTGGACAATAAAAGGATAGCAAATTAACTTAGCAATATAGTTGTTTCTGGCCAATATTCCTAGGGACTCACTGTTCAATGATCTCCAAATTCTCCATTTAATCACATATTTGGATGAAAGTTTCTTGTCGATGAAGCAGGGAGGTTTTGAAAATCTAAAAAATAGGAACCTGTATCTTATATTGAAGAGGAGATTGAGATTTCTTCGTGAACCCAAAAGCAACATGGCAGAAGATCATCGTTTACAAGCATGATATGCATCAAAACAGTCGAAGGAAGCCCTCATGTGTGTTAGTTTCTATATGTACTCAGGTGGAATACTCTTAATAATTGTTAACTGGAAGTGGGAGGTATGAAAATACATGGGTGGCAGGATCAAGATTTAGCACTTCAGAGAGATTAGCATAAAGGGAGATTGGTGAGTAGAAAATACCAAAACTCGAACTTGAACTTTAGAAGATTTAGAATAAAGAGTTTGAAGACGGGTTTCCTCTTTCGTATTTGCATCAACTGGTACCATCAAATACCTTATTTGATATAAAATGATGAACTTTTAGACCCTAGGGGGTCCTATACTTATAACTCTCTCTTTAATCACGTCCCCCTCCTCTTCCGATTTAGAATTCCCCTCTATTTTAATTTTACTATTATTTTAAAAAATTACACGGGCATCCAAAACCAAGTCTACAAAGGGAACCCTTTTAAAGGAGCTCCAATCAAGCAACATAAGGCCTAACATAAATAATTGCAAAACAATAAAAAGTAACATTCTTTCCGTGGTCTTTGGAGTTGCCAATTGGGCGGACAGGTATCAATACAGTAAACAAGATCCAAAGGAAGCTTCTCACATTGGCTGTTCCCCTAACAGCAGTGTTTCATGCGATAGTTTTTACTAGTTACTAGTACTAAATGCATTTCTCCTTTTCTAAATTAAATAAGGGAAAGTATGGAGCACCAAGCACAGACTATCAAGAATCTTGTACTACAAAACTATTGTAGTCAAGAGATGGTATTGTGCCCCGGATTCAATGTGTGCAGCTGTGTAACTTACTGCTTGGCAAATACTAGAGCCAACCAGCTCGGCCAGTTGCAAAATTTATCCTTTTGTAAATAAGACTTGGCCATCCAAGCCCTCTTATAACCCTTGGTTAATTGAAATCTTTTTATGTAAACTTCATATCTGGCAGGTGGATAGCTTATCTACTTTTTTTAAAAAAAAAAAATCGGCAATCCTTTTTTTCAAGTAGAAATTATGTCTATTTTAAAAATAAAATGTTTCACTTCGGATTTAAATATCAAAGAATTTAGTAATTGACACGCTATACTGATCTAGAGACAATGGAGATCTAGTTTTATACAGTCAAAGTAGCAGAAATATGGAGATATATCAAAAGAGAAGGCATACCTATCATTGTTATCAGTTTGAACACTACCAAGCCTTTTGATTATTTCCATTCCCCTACAAACTCGTCCAAAGATGGAGTGCTTCCCTGGATATAACAGAAGAATGGATTAAAGAATATTAGTATTCAACAAACTTTCACAGCAAAATGTGCCGATTTGATTTTAAGAGTTCAAATTTATTGAAAACTCATTGAAAAAAGATAGCATTGGATAAATCAAGTTAGTGATGAATTAAAGGCTTAAATATAGGTCCAAAGACCTACAAACTTGAAACAGCGAGGCGTTAAAAAGTATTTAAAGTTGGCAGAATTGAAGTACTTCACTCTTCGTAACTTTAACACTTCAAAATGCTCTTGCAACCCCGAACTCAGATTTGTCATTTGTAAATATATATCATATGAATTACCTCATGATGATACACATTTAGTTGGGAATAAATACTCCATTGATTATCCCCGAGACCACATTCCCCCTTAGTTCATGTAGAATCTCAAATAAGAAAAAGAGTTTCGAATTCCTAAGTAGGTGGCCACTATGAATAGAACCATCACCTCTTCGTTATTTAAGGCACTCTTGACCACTAGGTCACTCCATGATGGTTTCTTTCTTACTCAATTGAAGCAAGTCATTCCACATAATTTCCTCTTTGGTATGTACATTTATTTGATTGACGCAGCTTTTAAAAAGAGTGAGAACAACACTAGAAAAGTGCTTACCATCCAGGGATGGGCAAGGAGCAAGAGTGATAAAGAATTGGCTTCCATTCGTATCAGGACCAGCATTTGCCATTGATAGAATTCCAGCTCCTGTATGCTTCAACTCTGGTTTAATTTCATCCTCAAACTTCTTACTAAACATAAGTAAAAAAAAAAAACCCAATTACTATCAATGAATACTCCATGTGTATAAACTTCTTACAGAATTCAACTCAAGTACTTAACCATTTGAAGTCAGCAACAGCAAGAGAGCCACATAATAAAATGAAGAACAATTTCATACAAACTAAGACCTCATTTGATAACCATTTTGTTTATAGTTTTTTGTTTTTGAAATTTAAGCCTACAACAACTACCTTACCAAAAGTTTTTCTTACTTGATATCTTCATCTTCCCTAAATTTTAAGAAATCAAACCAAAATTTAGAAACAAAAAAAGTAGCTTCCTAAAGCTTGTTTTTGTTTTTGAAATTTGGTTACCATTCAAATACTTTCTTAAGGAAAGATGGATAAAAAATAGAACACATCGTAGGAAATTTGGTTTTTCTAAAACCAAAAACAAAAAACTAAATTTGATCCTAAACCAGTGAAAGAGAGTGAAATAATACATACCCATAAATAGATTCCCCACCCCGTCCAGTTCCCGTGGGATCTCCACCTTGAACTACAAAATCCTACACAAAATAACAAAAACCCATCTCGTAAAAGACTAGGGCCTACAAAAGACCAATCTGCAGATACATAAACGAGTGCTTCACCTTAATAATGCGGTGAAATTTGACATTATCGTAATAACCTCGCCGCGAAAGCTCAATGAAGTTTCTACACGTTCTGGGAGCGTGTTTGTAGTAAAGCTATAATCAAACACAATCGATTATAAGTTTAATTTCTTCTTGTCTAGGTCGAATCGAACTCTACAACCAGGCCAACTGGAAAGAGTAAAGATGAAATTCAACTTCGCAGAAGAAAGAAAGAGTACCTCGATTGTGAAAGAACCCATGGAAGTCTCCAGAGTAACCTCCGGCGGCCCTCCTTCGGCGCTTGCCCACATCGTTGCTGCACTCGAATCGCAGAATTTTTAGCCTCTGAACAATAAAGAAGCACGGGAAATGAAGACAATTGGACTTTAACTGGACTTAACATGGGCCAGGCCCAATCTCGCCCACTCATTTTATTTGCGTAATAGAGCATAATTAACATAATAATCCCTAGGTGAAGTAAAAGAATTGAGAATGGAGTGTTTGAAATAGTGGCTATGGTAACCTTGTTTGAATAAAATTGTTTGTAGAAAGGTTGTGTAGAAAAACTTATTTGAATAACATTATTTGTAGGAGAAGTTGCATGAAAACCTTGTTAGAAAAATAATTTTAAATGAATTGTTAGTCGACGCTAGTTTAAGTAACGGTTATAGATAATGACTCATCTTCCTTTACCTTTAATTAACACTATTTACTACTCGTTCTCTTTACCGTCTGTCTAGGATGCGCCTATATTAAGGAAACAATACATGCAATGCTGTAGACAGTAAGTAATGAGAATTAAACAATCATGGATATAAATTGATAAAGTCATGCGTTACAAGCTACTCATATCAAAGTAAAAGTGCAAGTGCTAAAATAAACCATAAACTAATAAAGTAGTAAAAAGTACTAAACTGGGCTATTGAAGGACTGAGTCCGTTGTCACTTGCAACCTCCGAGCTTCTGCAGAATCCTACTCGCTAAGGAGGAAGATCACGACACACACATCTAGTACTAATTGTCGCAAACACCGGACATGGCCGACGGGCCGTGTGACCCAAAAGATCAATTTTTGGAAGGATCCTGAAATTTTTTCATCTTATTCTACCATAAATGTGATCTTTCTATCTTTTTTTGGGGTTCTGTCGCCAAAGATCTTTGTACATTTGCAGCTTCCGAAGCATCAGACATCGCATCATGAACTCCTATTTCTCTATCAAACACGAAGCGTGTAACATTCCCAAATCCTGCACATATGACAATAATTTAACAAGACTTGGGGTCTTAACATCTTTATGCTCAAAACGTCCGACATTCTCAATTTTAATCTAAAAGATATTAATTTTTTCTATATTTTCTACCTAAGCTCTTCAAAACCCAGATGTGTGATTTCTTATATAAATCTTCTTCTTAATGTCATTGTAACTTTAAAATTCATCTAATTGATGCATAGAACATTTAAAATGCCAAAAACGCATGGCCCAAATAACTCTTTAACTGAGAGTTATCAGTAGTCGGTTTAATAACACGGCAGAAAGTTTCTCCAAAATCCAAACCAAGTATTTGCATGAGACCGTGAGCAACCAACCAGACTTTGTAACGATCAATCTCTCATGTAGCTGTTTGTTTGATTTTGTAGATCCATTTGGTAGTGAAAAGTTTTACGATGGTGTGGTAGAAACTAATATCCATGTCATTTGATGTTTGTTCAATGCCACTGAATAATTGATTAGGTTTGATAATTCATAATTTTTCTCTTATACTTATTATATGAGCATTGAGAGGAATAAGATCAAGAGAGGTAGAGGATGGAGAGAGAGTAGTTGGAATGTCAGATGTGGGAGAAATGTCATGGTTGGATTAGGTGGGAGATGGAGAAGTAAGTTCAGAACTTGTTAAGGATAGGTTGGCTAGTACTCTAGAAATTTTTTATGACTGAGGGTTAGTGGAAAAAGTATGAATGGGTAGCCATGTGTATATATGAGTAGTAGTGGCATGTTCAGGCCATCGAGCTTCATCTGAAATGGGAAATAACTCAGGGTAGGGATGATCTGCCTAATTGAAAGTGACATGACACAAGATGTAAGTTCTTCTCGAGGGGCATAGACATTTGTATTGTAACAACCCAACTCATAGCTCGCCAAGATATTGCCCGGTTTGGCCTACTGGCTTCACGGGTTTGTTTCTCCCCCAATGGAGGGAAAACACATCTTACTAGGGAAATGTGTCCACACCCTTTATAAGGAGTGTTTCGTTCCTCTTCCTAACTGATGTGGGATTCCCCTATGGGTTTCCACTCCCCTTAGAAGGTCCAGCATTCCGATAAACTTGGCAGACCGGCCTGATGCCTTTCTCTAATACCATCTGTAACAGCCTAACCCATCGCTAGCCAAGATATTGTCCGTTTTGGCCCATTGGCCTCACGGGTTTGTTTTTCCCCCCAATGGAGGAAAAATGCGTCTTGCTAGGAGAAAGTTTCCACACCCATAGGGGGGGGGGTGTTACATGTATCTTGGCTAGCGATGGGTTGGGTTGTTACATGTATCATTTGTCGTGCTTATGGTAGTCTATAAACAAACATTTTTCTGAATGAAAATTCATCTTGCGCTGTTGGAAGGGTTTGATATATGGAAAACAAGTTGTCCCAAATACCTTCATAAAGTTGTAGTAAGTTGCTTTGTTTATGAGAACCTCAAAAAGGGGACTTTAGATCAAGTGTGAGAGTAGACCTTCGATTCACAAAGTAGGTTATTGTGCTAAAAGCTTCCCACAAAAAATGTAAGGGAATTCAAGCCTGTGCTAACAATGAGAGACCAGTTTCCACAAGGTGTCTTTGTTTCCTTTCCACTCTTCCATTTTGAGGAGATGTGTAAGAACATGAGATTTTCACAATATTCTTTGATATTTTGCTAATTGAAGTATTGATTTGAATTCACTACCCTCATCACATCCAATAAGTCAATATTAGTTCCAAATCGTCTTTCAACCAGAGTTTTAAATTCTCTGAAAATTCCAATTGTTTCGGACTTAGATCTTGAAAGGTATACTCATACACATATGTTGTGATTGGCTCGAAATGCAACATAATGATAGAATCCTTTGTTTGGTTCAACTAGGTTGGTCCCCATAGATGCATATGAATGAACGTTAACACTATAGGTGCTTGAGATGTTGATAAACTAAAAGATAACTTATGAGTTTTGCTATACTTACAAGTTTCACAAAAAGTAACCTTTTTATTGTCTTTAAAAGGGAAATTACATTTCGATAGAACGACCTAAAATTTTAAGAGATGGTGGTCCAATTTTTGTGTGCAAACTCCCTTGGGCCAATCTAAATATTACAAAAGAAGAATTATAGCGGCAAAAGCTTTAAGAAAAATAATATAAAGAAAAACAAATTTAGATTAGAGAAAAACTAAAATTAAATGAAGCTCATGTGTTTCATTTATTTTTATTTTTTACTTTTTTTTTAAGATGTGTGCCATCAACCTTAAAAAACTAGTAATGCATTTCACATGTAGATTAAAGAAATGATTTTATCGTATCTATGAGCAAAATAAAATATAATTCATTTGAAATTGAAATGTAGTCCAAAATAAGCACTTCAATAGCTGTTCTCCTAATCGACCACAACTCATTATAACTTAAATAAGGCTCCGTAATTGGTTTTAAAAAAAAAGACTCCGTAATTCATTAAAATAAAAGACTCCATAATTAATAAATTTTTCTAACATAAAGGAAACAAATCATTTTTTTTTTAAAAAAAGTCAAAAAATGTGATTCTAAGACTCACCCTTAAGTAAGTATTGCTCATATATAACATGCACATGCTGGTGGGCCTCAATGTGTGTGGCGGCTGATATACAAAATGGGCGCTGGTGGTGGGTAGAGGTGCCTGTGATGATAACCAAGGTTGAGGGTGGCATATTTGAGTTAATGCACATACATTATGGCAAAGGCGTATTTTTTCATAATTACTTTTTATTCTTCTCCTAATTACTTTTCACTTTCAATATATTAATTATTTTATTTTCCTCATAATTATTCTCTTTATTTCAAATACGAGTAATGGTTCTCTCCACAATTATTCTCTAACTCTAAATATTAATACTAATTCTCCTTTATATTTTCCCCTTAATTCTCACTGTTCCCTTTTATAGTTGAGTTTCCAGATGTTACTCGTAATCATTTTCATTCTCATTTATTAGTTGATTTTGATTAACGTGTTTGTTAAAAAAAAAAAAAACTACTACAAAAAATGGACCCATCATTGACAAAGTATCTTACCTTCAAGGAGACATACGAACAAAAGTGGTCATCAACGATGGTATTAATGACCGCCAATCACCGACTTGCTTATAAAATCGCCAACGTATTTTCATTTTTTTTAGCATTAAAACAATCTATTTTCCCTTTTTTTTTTCTTTATTTATTTTTGTTGGAAATTCAACTATTGTCCACTTCAGCTAAATAAAAGAAAATTTATGAATTTAGAAATAAAAGATACATCTCCATTGACATGAAGTATTTTGAATAAACCAAAATTAAACTTCTATAAATTTATGTCCAAAATAGAAAATATCATGTAATATAGAAATAGGTAAGAATTTGTCTATCCTCTCTTCTACATTTGCTTATTCCAAATACTATAAAAATAAAAATAGTGGCAAAGGTGGTGTGAGAAAGATAGAAATATATTATAAAGAAAACAAAATATAGATCAGATAAAAACTATAAATTATTTTCTCACATGGATCATTCAGCTAAAAAACTGGATCAATAAAAAAAAAAATAATAATAAAAATAAGAAAAAAAATAAAAAAAAAAAAAAAAATATATATATATA
>JBBMKA010000018.1:15813217-15835147 GCA_037833695.1 Sechiopsis laciniata | reverse complement strand
AAAATGAAGTTTTTTATGAATTAAAATTATTATTAATTGATAATTTTTTATGAAATAATTCATTTCAAAATCAAATTATGTGTTAAATTAGATTAGAATCAAACTAACACGCTATTGAATTTTTCAATTGAGTTAAAATTATTTTTAGAAATAAATATTTTAATATTAATGTTAGCCGAGATTAAAAGATAATTTGATGAGATTTAATGTGGAATTTGATAAAAAGGTTATATATATATAAATTCGAAAAGTGGTTAAAGAGTGATTAAAGATGGATTAAGAATGGTTGTTTACTAAAAAAACAAACGAGAATTGTTGAACCTCTCCTCATGTCTAAAAAACAAACACATCCTAAATCCAATTACTCCCTACGAAAAATGACAAGGAAAAGGGGCTTAGTGCTTATGAATTTATCTTAAAAATAAGTATTTATCGCTTATATTATCAGATTTCGTAATCCTTAATATGTTATAATATTATATTATGAATATTAATTAATACCGGAATTATATATTATAAATATTTATTAATAGGATTGTTATAAGACATTAGAAACAAATTGAGTTCTTTACGGTGGGCTTTTTATAGACAAAGGAACTTCAGGACATTGGATTGTAGATGAAACCGATCCGACTGCCGGAGGTTCCGAATGGGTCCTCCGCCTTGCCGGAGATCTTCGACGGCGGGATCTACGGCGTAATCAATCGGGCCATCGTGATCGGAAACGGCTTTCCCGGCGCCGAGAATCAGTGTCTCGGTTTGGTCCGAGCTCTCGGCCTTTCAGGTCGCCATTCTCTCTACGTGAGTATATTGTCGCTTTAACCATCCTTTGTTCAAAGAATCACTTTATCAAATCTTTATTGTTGGTCACCCATTCTTCTGCGCTCAATTTTTTGTTTCTGTGTTCAGTTTGATCATAACAGCCCAGTTCATTCAATCAATCTCTGAGTTCTATGCGATCTTGCTGTGTGTTGTATTTGTCATTTTCACTCTATTTTTGTAATTTACTTTCAATTTCTGTGATTGCACATCAATTAATGCATGTCTGAAGTTGGGTTTTGGAGGTTTGGGTGAATTTTGTTTGTTCTTTCAAATTTCAACTAACACCTACAATTAGAAAGAAATAGAGAGGAACCAAACTCAAGAAGATAGAGAAGAAGATAAATGGATTTGGGTTTGGATTACAACAAAGAGATCGTCCTCTATTTGTAGGAGAACTAAACTTACAAAAGTGTCTTACTAAAGTTAAGGCAAAGGAAACAAGTTATCTACAATAGTGCAAATGGTAAGTAAATGTTTTGTCAATGACAAAAACATTTCTTAACACAATTGACTCTTCTCTGGATATGATTGTGTACAAGTATGTGTTTAACTCATCTTATTTGAACGATTCATTGACTGTAATTCGTCTATGTTTGTTGTGCAGCGAGTTATGAGACCAAGGGGTGGGATCAATGAGTGGCTTCATTGGCTTCCAGTTTCTGTCCACAAGAAATTGGACCTTTTTATCAGGCAATTTTTTGGTCATTCTAGCATAAAAGTTGGAGGGAGGAATGAAATGCTTCTGCTGAACAAGAAAACTGGTAAGTCTTTCCAGTTCTTCTTAAGTTACTTTGAGATTATGTTAATAGCTGGTTATGAAGTTAACTTCTGATGGAAATAATAATTTGAAAGTGGAGCTGATATGGTCCCCAAGGGGCTACTTCATTGGTTAAAGCTTGGGGCCTCTAAGGTGTTCTCTCTTGGAGGTCTCAAATTTGCAACCCATGAGTTGAACTTAATTGTGAAATCCTTTGTCATCTCTTGGACCCAGACCTTGAGATGGGTGTGAGCGCCCCTGGGTATAGAGGAGCAAGGCTCCAATTCTTGGTCATCAAAAAAAAAAAAAAAGTGTAGCTGATATAGGGGTTGATACCATAGTTAGCCTTGATGTAAGGAAATGTAGTTATTGGAGTAGTTCTCCCGATCAATTTGTTAGTTATAAACTAATCTAAAATTTATTCGAATAAATACTTTCAATTACAAGAAACTATAAGTCAACTGGACTTGATCCTTTGATTATCTTATGATAGACTCTTGTAAACTATTTGTGATGGAAATGGTATTTGCAGGCTTATCACACGTTTTAGAAGCTGATGCAAAGCAAATCGCAAAAGTGGCTCGTGAGACATTTGATAAGTATGTTCTGCATGTTGTTGTGGCTTTTGTTGGGAAATTAGTGGGATATCAAAATTTCATATAAATGGCCTCTAGAGGTTTTGGATCCTTTACCTTTTGGTTAATCCAATGTCTTTACAACCATGTCCAATTCTTGAGGTTTTAATACTGTTCCTCAAAGAAAGATTTGACTCCTCCATCATATGTGTCTGATAAATTGATAAATTTTAAAGAATGTTTGATAGGCCAAGGGTTTAGTAGAGACAGAATTGAAAGTTTAGGGGGGATCTATTAGACACTTAAAGTTTAGGGACTTATCAAAATCAAAATTGTAAGTTAACAGACATGTTAGATACAATCTTGAAGTTTCAAGGACTAAATTTGTAATATAACCTAATTTTTTTAAGAAGAAACTAAACTTCAGAGCTAAGAGCTAATTCCTGATCATATGCATAGCTGTCCTTTAATTGTTCAATTTAGCCAACAAGAGCATAGCTCAACTAGCATGATGTATGATAAGAGGTCACGAGTTCAATTCCCCCACCTCCAAATGTTGTTGAATTCAAACAAAAAAAAAATTGTTCAATTTATGTGCTACTTTATCATTTTCATTATTAGGGATGGTCCATTGCTTGTAATTGCATCTGGCAGAGATACAATATCCGTTGCCAGCTCGATTAAAAGGTTTGCCCCAGAAAATGTTTTTGTTGTCCAGGTGAACCCCCCTTCTCAGTGTAATCCCCTTAAAATTGACTGGTGGACTAAAATTGAGGTCTGAGCATTTATTTTTGTTTATATGGAGTCTTATGTTTTTTTTTTTTGTTTATCATTAATCAAGTGCTCAAGATTTTCCATCAACTAACTCTACTGGTTGTTGCAATGCATTACTTCAGATTCAACACCCGAGATCCAGGTTAGATAGATTTGATTTGGTAATTGCACCTCGTCATGATTATTATTCGAGGACTCCTCAAGCACGACAGCAGATTCCTTGGTTGTTTCGGTCATGGATTACTCCTTGTGAACCTCCAGGAAAAAATGTGGTAAGTTTCTTGGTTCTGCACTTCTCTTGATGCCGTAGACCACTGAAAAGAAATGACGAGTTTTGGCTGTTACATTTGTTCATCATTTGGAACCTCGATCCACAGGTTCTTACTGTTGGAGCTCTTCATCAGGCTGATTATGCGGCACTGAGGAGTGCAGCTTCTACATGGCATGATGAATTGGCTTCTCTTCCCAAACCACTTCTTGTGGTTAATATTGGAGGCCCATCACGTAATCTTCTACTTCTGGTTTTAGAAAAACTTTAGAATGCCTGCTCAATACTTTTTTACTTTTTCCCTTTGAGGTTTTGATTTTTTTATTCGTTTATCTTGCATTTAAATGTGTAATTAGTTGTGATCTTTTACAACACTTATTCTTGTCTACCTTATGACGGTCTCTATTGGAATTATCTTTTAGACTAAAAAAACATGAGAATCGATATTGGCCAAGATCATGCTCAAAATTTGCTTGAAATCACATTTTATATTGTGTGCTTTTTTCCCTTTTCAAAATTTAACTGTTCCTTGGTTGATCTTAGTTTTACCTACCCTGCTTTTGATAGATTTCCCCTATCTTGCATCTATATGATCTATACAGGCAATTGTTGTTACGGTGTCGATCTTGCAAAGCAGTTAGCTACTATGCTGCAAAATGTTCTTTTGAGCTGTGGAAGTGTTAGGATCTCGTTTTCACGTCGAACCCCAGAGAAGGTACCTGTTGATATCCGATGCTTGAAATACTATTTTTATTCTTGGATTTGATAATTGTATCTTCGGATATGGTGTTAGTTATCCAAACTCTTGGTAGAAGAATTCAGTACTCATCCTAAGGTCTACATTTGGGATGGTGAAGGTACCTCAGTTCCATTGCTTTTCAGAAAACATATATGAATCTGATAATTACTGTATATCATAGAAATTTGCCTAAGATTTGTATTCATACTGTGTTACATAGGACTGAATCCGCATCTTGGGCATCTGGCATGGGCTGATGCTTTTGTCATAACCGCTGACTCAGTAAGTATGTTGAGTGAGGCTTGCAGTACTGGGTATGTTTGAAATACAACTACAAGTTGCATTCTTGTAACTAATGTTTGGTTCAGAAAAAATCATTTATATTGAAGTTCTTCTGTTGACCTGACATGCATTTAATTTGGACAGGAAACCCGTCTACGTGGTTGGAGCTGATCGATGCACGTGGAAGTTTGCGGACTTCCAGAAGTCCCTGACTGAACGAGGAGTGGTTAGGCTTTTCACTGGTAAAGAGGATGTAAGTCCAGTTATCTTCCTTACGTTTTTAGGATTTGTACAATCTAACTTTCGCATTATCTCAAACCATGATTAGCTTAGAGGCCCTTGGAATCCAAAAGGTTTTAGGTTCAATTCACGTTGACCACATACTTGGAAAATAATTTCTCACGTGTTTATTTGACTTCCAAATATTATAGTATTTGACTTCCAAATATTATAGGGTCAGACGATATGTCTTCTGAGAATAACCGAACGTGTCATACTTGGGAAATAATCTCATAGATTTTCTTAACATCTAAATAGTATAGGGTTAGAAGATATGTCTCGTTAGAATAATCGAAGCGTGCGTAAGCTGACTCAGACACTAATGCATAATAAAAAAAAACTTTAGCTTTATCAACTTCAATTATATGTGTACTAAATCACCCCTGAAGATGAGTCAAAGTTTATATACGTTCTTTAGTTCTTTAGCTGACTCACACTCACTTGTTGGCTTATATATTAATTTTGTTTACTAAGTTCAACACATAAACCATTAATATGGAACTCAAGACTTGTTCTGATGCCATATTGATTACCTCCCAACTCCCGACTAAAAAATTTAAGCCGATGGGTTACGGTTATGTATGTCCTTAACAAATCTGCCAACATTGTCTTACATCTCAATTGACAGATATCGGAAAGTTGGAGCTACTCTCCCCTCAACGACACTGCAGAGGCTGCGAATCGGGTAAATTCCACACTTGCTGCGCGCGGATGGAGAATTCGTACGTCAACTATATGAAACTAAGGCCTATTCTGCTTAGCAATAGTTTACCATACCTGCTTGCAATTTTTTTCCATCTCCATGCAATTTTTCTTGCATCCATTCTTTTTCTTGCTGATCCCCTTCTTGTTCGGTTTCACGCATCGAGCATCTGTAACTTTCCGGCTTCTGTTTGATTTGTTTTCAGAGCATCTGAATAAATTATCTGAGTTTGTTTACAGGATTATCAAGCAATTGTATTGTCCTGGATTCATTCTAACTTTGCCATCATTAATATTGAGGATGAAAACTGTGTCATTTGAACTATTGGACAATATATTTGTGTCTTATGTATTTATTTTATCCTCATCTCTTAGGCGTCGTTTGATAGTTGTTTAGTTTTTTGTTTTTGGTTTTTGAAATTTAAGCCTATTCTTATTCAAATTTTCTACAATGTGTTTCATCTTTTTTACGATGTATCTATTGAATGCTAACTAACTTTAAAAAACAAAACAAATTTTTGGAAGCTACTTTTTTTGTTTCTAAATTTTGATTTAGTTTTTACAAATATAGATGAGAGATAGATATCTAAGTAAGAAAAAATTTATAGTTGTTGTAGGCTTAAATTTCAAATACCAAAAACAAAAAATTAAATGGTTATCAAACGGGGGTTTAACTTTCAATATTAATTTTTAGCCCAAAACTTATCTATAATATCAATTTGGTCTTGGTTAATTTTGCTTACTGGGTGCTTAACGTGGTCAAGTGTTTGAAATTGCATGTAGTAACCTTAATAAGTAAAATTTGAGACGAACTCCATGTTTACTGATACAACAAATGGATGATACTAAAATTTGAGAGTAAGAAAGTAATGACTTTTTTAAAATTCCAGCATTATCAGGGGTTCGAAACTTTCCACTACAATTATCGTAGAACTAAAAAGGTGTTTTCAAGTAATTAAAAAGTCATTTATAACTAATTCAAAATGGTTATTATCTTATCAGATTAGTTGATTAATATATAAGTTAACTTAAACACTCCCTGCTATTAAAAAAAAGTAGAATATTATTTTGGTATATAAATTTTGACATTTATTCCATTTTAGTTTTTGAATTTTGAGATTTGTTCTATTTTAATTCCTTCAACTTAAAAAAATTTAGTTTTAGTTCCTAAGCTTTGAGATGGACTTTTAAAAGTTAAGGACTAAAATGGAACAAAATATTTACAGACATTGGACTTTTGAAAGTTTAAGAACAAAAATAAAACAAATGTCAAAGCTCACAACCAAAATAGTATTTTGTATTTTACTCTAAAAAACATTACATTTGAGAAGACTCATGTTTAGTTTTCGAACAAATGTGTAGTTCTTGGACCTTATTTGATAGCATTAGCGTTACTAAAAGTATAAACTATTTTCACCATGAATTTCCCTATTACAAATGTTGAAAATCTAAAAGAAAAAACTGTTTTGAACTGGACTAAGAAATCAAATGTTTAATAGTACAAAGCTGGAAATTATAAACACAATTTTCCAAAACAAAAACAAGATAATTATCAAATTTGATCTAATCAAATGATCAATAATAATAATTAAAAAAAAGGGTTAAAGGACGTGAAAGCAAAATATGTTATAAAATAAAACTTAGGAACCTACCAAACATGTTTAATACAAATCAAGCAAGATTAGTGGTTTCATCAACTACTTTTAAGCATATGAACTTCCATGTAAGTGAGAAAGTTGTTTGGAAAGCAAAGGAATTGGTTGTAGCATAGCTGGATAAGAGAAAACTATATGGTTTAGTTGATTGATTAAAGTGAATTAGGCAGACCAAATACTATATCAAACTGATTTCAAAAAAAAAAAAAAAAAAAAAAAACTATATCAAACTTGGAGATTATTTGATTGGTTTTGTCCAATCTATTTGTATGATTCAAGTTTATGTTGCTCATTTTATTACAATTAGTCATATACATATTTGGTCAAATTTGTAAAATACTTTATATATAAATTGGTATAATAACAAATGTAATTTAGTTGGGTGTTCTAATTGTATATGTTACATTTTCTTTTTATCTTTCCCTGTTTTTTTTTTAGTATTTATCTTTCCCTATTTTGTTTTCTCTTATTTGGGAGTTTGATTGTAATGTTTTGTTTATTATCTAACGAAGTACTTTGATTTGAAAAAAATAAAAATAAAATAATTTGTAATGGAGAAGATAATGAGTAAAGAGAATTATGATCATTAGGTGAACAAACCAATTGAAAAAATTGATTGAAAGTTTGTTTAGAATTTCTTTTAGCCGTTTAAAATCTTTTGTATACAATACTTTTAATAAATATTATTATAACGCATTGGGTTTCAAAATATTTTAAATAGCAAATTTGTTTAATTGCACTCTATTAAAATAATTACAAGAGAAATAACGGCAATAAATGCATAACTTTTATAATATAGTATATAACATTTTTTTTTTGAAATAATATTAGTAATAAAGGGATTACATATTCAAATTTCTATCATACAACTGTTGTTGAATAATGATAAAAAAGGAATAATAACACAATCACATTAATATATATCCAGCACTAAAAGGGCATGAGCTTGAATATCTTAATTTCAATAGTTGTTAAAACTAAAAAGTGATTACTATTAATTATAAATTTGTTTCAATCTCTAATTTTAAAATTGTATTACCCAATTACTATTATCATTGTTTGCACAACAAATACATATACCATTATAACCCACTATCAATCATATCTAACTTGCAGCCTCCAACGCTTCCTTAGTTATTTTCATTGACATATCAAACACATACTTATATTAAGAAATTCACGAGAGATGAAATCTCCCTCTAAATAGCACAAATATATATTTTCTTGACAATTAAAAAGTCAAATCTTCGCCCCACTAATATTTGATGGTACTTGTGCTTAACTCAATATTTAAATTTGAAAGACAACAAAAAATTTTATAATTAAACTCATTCGTAAATTTCGGATTAGAGACTTTTAAAGAAACGTACCTTAAAAATCCTAAATCTCTAAAATTATAATTTTAAGCACTGTCAATTCTATATATGAACTTTAAAGTTTTAGTCTCAGCATGCTTGTTACCTTGTGCTTAAATGTGAGATATAAAAGTTTGTGGTAATATCATGTTAGCATTTTAGTCAACTTATGAATGCTATTTTTTATTTATTTTTTCACCAATACTTAGGATCTGATATTTAGACATGTGACTTCTTAATCGAATATACACATCAATTATTGGAGAACTAAATTTCTTACTTTGACAACATCAATGTAAAGTTGAAATTAACAACACTTCTACCTCAAAAATTTTCAGCCATGCCATGCATGCAAACCCATATCTCAAAATTCTCCACCAACTGATCTGTTATAACAAAAAATTAAAAGCTATGCACTTTTTAAGTCAACCAAATTTAAAACTTAATTCTTTGCAAACAACTACCCCAAGTTCCATTATATTCCTCACATAATTCCTTAAAAATAATATCACATTTTTTCAACAAACCCATTCATCTTTCACAATTTATAGGCCTGTTCCCAAGCTTCCATTTCTCACCATTACACAAACCCTCTAATTAACAAATTATCTCTTTGATTTTTCTCCCTTTCATTTCCAAGCTCGCAATATGAAGAACACCAGCAACTCAACCGTCATCGATGTGCCCCCGACCGCAGGCAGCAGCCAAAAGAAAGTGGCTGCTTCCGCTGCCGGTGGCGGGTTGAATCGGGGTTTCGCCGTGTTCGACTTCGTTCTGAGGCTTGGCGCTTTGGGCGCTGCCTTGGCTGCAGCTGCGGCCATGGGAACAAGTGATGAGACTCTCCCTTTCTTCTCTCAGTTCTTCCAGTTTGAAGCTAGCTATGATGATCTCCCCACATTTCAGTAAGTGATGATCAAGAAAATGTAGAATTTGATTGTTATAATTTAGACTTAATTTTAATTATTTTTTATAATTTGAACTTAATTTTATTTGATTTTTTGTTTTTTAAATAATTGCACAAGTTTCCATCAGTATAATCTAACACTTCAATTTCTAGATACCAAATTTGGTGTTTTTATTTTTATAAAAGCAGTTCTTTAAAAAAAGAAAAAATCTTTTTACAAAAACAAGAACTTTCCAAAACTTGTATAAATAAGGACTAGGAATGCCATTTTCTCTGCAGGGACCCGCCTCTAATGGGGTGAGAATCTCCGATTAGGCGGGGAACGGGGCTGGGGATGGAGGAGAAAAAATCCCTGTTCGCTAAATGAGGCCGGGGACGGGAATTGTATTCCCTGTCCCCGATTCCCCGATCCCCGCCCCGTTTATCTTTTTTATTTTTTTTATAATATTTTTTCTTAATTCTACTCTTTTTATTTTCAAATAAATATATCATGATATTTTCTATACATATGAATATTTCTTTGATAATTAACTTTATAGTTGAAATTTATAGATATTTTTTTTAAAAAAATCTAATTTTTTGTATTTTTTATCCAAAAATATATAAAAAATGAAAAAAAAAATTAAAAAAATTCCCGCGAGGAACCCGATCCCCGCCGTGCCCCGCGGGGAATCCTCGCCCTGATCTTTGAGAAAAAAATGGAGATTTTTTCGGGAAGGAAATTGAATTTTATGGCGGGGACGGGGATGGAAAATCCATTCCTCGGCCCCGCCCCGTCCCGTGGACATCTTTAATAAGGACTCCAAATGTCAGAATTTGGTGCTGAATGACTCTTGACAATAATCTACCATAGTTTTTATAAATAGTTTGACAATCACCTTTTATATAATACTTTTTTTTTTTAAATCATTATATAATACATTTTTAAACTCTTAATTAAAAGTTCCCGAATTTGCAACTCTATTTTCTTATGTTATAAATATAAAGCTCGATTAAATTTAAGGGTTTTTCGTAGCAAAAATAAAAGAAAAAAGATTTTAAAAATGTTAAGATTTTAAATAAAACCCGTAAATTTAATCTAGCTTTATATTTGTAGAAAAATCCCTCAAAATTTAAGTAAATTCAAACCTATAACTTTTTAATTTATAAGTTTATGCTCTATTGTTTTAGTTAGTAATTTGTTGTAATTTATGACAAAGCAAAAAAAGGAAAAAGAAAAATTAGAACTATTTTTTAAAAAATGATTAATATTTTAGAAACATCTTTTATTGGAAATAACAATTTTTTTTTCTATACCATAAGTAATCCGATTAAGAATATAAATAAAAGATTAAAACTAAATATGACACCAACCTATATCTAACTTAAACTTTTAAATTTGTGAACGTTGGATGCAGATTCTTCTTGATAGCAATGGCGATCATAGCAAGTTACTTGGCAGTTTCGATACCATTCTCCATCATCTGCATCGTCCGATCGACCGCTATCGGAATCCGATTACTTCTCATCATTCTCGACACCGTAAACTCCGATCCAAATCAACTATCATTAACATTAACTAGATCTAATATTAGGTTCTCTCCCTTTTTAACTTTTTTGATATAATTATGTTATAAACAATGATGTACATTAATTTGCAGGTGGCTCTCACATTAACCTCATCTGCTGCCGCAGCCGCCGCTGCCATAGTGTACTTGGCTCACAGTGGCAACTCTAACACCAACTGGCCATCGATCTGCGACCAGTTCGAAGATTTCTGCCAGAAAACTAGCGGTGCCGTGGTCGGCTCCTTCGTTGCGGTTCTGTTGATTATGTTCCTTGTCTTGTTATCCGCTTTCGCCATCAGAAACACTCACTAATCAATCGCCATTGCCTGATCCGATCTATGTGTGTTTTAGGGTTGTAATTTCCCGCCTTTTCTTTTTCCTTCTTTGTCTTGCTTTGGTTTATCCTCTTGCAAAATTTGGTTCAATATTTCATGTAATTTTTGTGCTTAATTACAATTACTATTAATCTGTATTTTCTATCTTCGTTCCTACTAAGGCGCTTCATATATATTTTTAGAGTTCTAACTTATTTTGTTTACTTCCCAAGGCTTTCCATATATTTAGAAATGGAAAAATTTCTACTCAAACATAAGATAATCGAACCCATAACTTTTTAGTTCATAAACACACTTATACGATTAAGCTATTATTTTTGTTGACTAGCTAGACATTTTATATTGATATATATTAAAAATTATGAGTCTATTTTATTACAATTTTTGACAATTTTATCTGGAATGTTGCAATAAGATTCTTCTAAAAAATAATTTCAAATGATTTCAGAAAAAGAAAAAATTCAAATAGCTAAAGAATTGGAAAATACCACCTCTTAATAGCCAATTGAAATATTTTATCTCAATCAATATACAAGTTAACAAGTAATTTTGTTTTCAAAGTCAACAATATAATTCAAGATGGTCTTTCATATATGACACCATTTTGAGGGGTATGTTTGAAATATTCACTTTATGACCTTCGTCCCACATTGAAAAGGTGATGAGTTTTCATTTTTTATGAAAAATATGAACTACTCTCCTTACTACCAATTAATTTTGAGGCGAAACTTTATATTATCTAATAGTTTAATTTCCTTTATAATCTAAACAAACTTAACTTAATCTATATTCTTTAGTCAAACATTTAAATTTCTAAATAAAAGACATTAGACTTCAAATGGGTGCGAATTATGAATCTTTGAATTAGTAATTAATGTCTAAGGAAAAAAATGGAAAATCTACTTTCATCAAAGCTTACTTGAATACTATTTATTGAGTAGCTCATTTGTTTTGCCCAGGTTTTTTCTAACTCATTCACCAACTAAAGTATTTATTTATTTAGGCCAACATGAGCAGTGCTTTAGTGGCATATTGTATGACCTAGTATTTATTTATTTTTTTATCCAAATAAGTACAATTGACCTTCTTTAGAGCTAAAATAGGAAAATATTTATCAATTTTTTAATCTTACAAATTTTTTTAGTTCAATAACCATCCAAAGGGGAAAGATTTCCAACATTGATTTTGAACACATTTCTATCAATTAAAGGGTGAGCCCAAGAAGAATTGATCCAAATAAAGCGAAAAAAAAACATTTGAATTGAACACGGTTAAGAAGAATGGAACCGTGTTTTTTTTTGTGAAACCACTTTGTTTTTCTATTTCCCCACTAAAGCCAGTCAACTCTAGATCTTTGTTTCCAATATTTCTCCTCATCGAGCACAGCCAGTACATCTAATTCTTTCTCAAGGATCCGAATTTTACAGAAATCAGGGCCACCTAATCGAGCAAATTCCTGCTGAATAAAAAGTCATAGACGACTAATATGGGACCATCTTTCCTTCTTCTTCCTCCTCCCACAACTCCAAATATGACGTTTACAGTTAGCCAAAGATCTTGGCAAATCATCAACACCATTTGAGTTCTCAGTCCACCCAAATTTAATTAATTCAGCCACATCTGAACTTTCTTATCTTTACACCAACCAATTCATCCTCTCCTACGACCTCTGTAGGATCCTCCAAAACTGGAATGGATGGTGTAACATTTTCTCCCAATTCAACCATCATAGAATAAAGGGCTTTCTTGGTTCAAATATTCATCAATTGCTTTGTTTTCCCTATCATTTTCAACTCTAGTAGATGCAACAACAGCCCCATGTTTTTAAGGTATGTATGACAATAACTTTTTCCTCCTTATTTTTTATCTCTTCTTTACTTTTTCATTAATAACAAAAACTGAAACCTCCCCCCAAATAGAATTTGATATGAATCCTATAATTCTATTCGAAATCAACAACAAGCTTCAAATAGACTTGCATTAAATGAAGTTGAAAAACATTCAATGAAGTCAAATATCATTTCAAGACAAGCTTAGCATCATTTATAGGACATGAGCTTCAACATGCATCAAGAAATGCTTTATTTACCATAGAATGCTTACAAAGAGTTACATAATATGCCAATAGTTGCGAACCGCGTTTTTTAGAGCTAACTTCAATATTGTAATTCAGTTTTAAAGTTTGTATTCAATATTTTATGTTACATTTTAGCTAGTGGACATTATAGTATTCATGGGCATGGAGGTTACCTCTCTTAAATTACCAATAGGTTACAATTAGTCTTCATTTTTTTTACTACAATCTCTTGTAAGAAGGAGACTTGGAAAATGTAGTAAAAAGAGCCAATGTGCTTTTTTATAGCCTAGAGCTATATGTTTCTTTGCAATTCTATGTGATTAGGTTGCATGTTTAATTAGAATCATTCAAGCTTGACTTGATCAATCTTACTTGTGGAGTGATTCGAATCTCTGCCTTGAGATATTTGATCTATAAAGTAATCCGATTTACTTCTCTTAAGTTGATTTTCAAAATTGGTTTTGGGTTTTTCGGGTTTGAGTTCTAAAGGTCTCGTTCTTCAACAAGGTTGTTAGATTCAATTCCCAAGGGTTTCATATCAGATCTGATTCATGTTCTCTTCTTTTTCTTTCGATGTCTACAAATTAATTTTCACATTTCCAACTAGGACTATCATTGTGTCCACTTAATTCCCATCGATCTGCATATTTTCGATCACCCCTTCCTTTAATCCACTTCGGTCTGTACCTAAACCACCACCATCAGGAGAATCATCCATCTGCTTTTTCTCACCCTTCTTTACAAAGGGAGCCCTCATCCAATCTCCAAAATCATATCCCTTCAATCCATTTCTTTTTCCTCCAACATCTTCATAGGGCATTCTTTTGTCAAGTGTCCTATAAAGCCACAACAAAAACAAAACAAAAGTCCGGAAGTCATTCATATAGAATTGGGTAGATCGGGATCTTACCATTTCTTGCCAAAACTCCGCTGAAGGGGCTCTGAAATATCAAGATTAGCCCAAATTCGAATAATATGACCATCTCCATCTATTTCAATTAGAGTATCAATA
The DNA here is from genome assembly GCA_037833695.1 of Sechiopsis laciniata. NCBI lineage: Eukaryota > Viridiplantae > Streptophyta > Magnoliopsida > Cucurbitales > Cucurbitaceae > Sechiopsis > Sechiopsis laciniata. The sequence continues at coordinate 15,821,064 of JBBMKA010000018.1, read as the reverse complement.
TCTTCTCCTAATATTAATTCATACATAGTCTTAGTCGAACAAACCCCAATCACCACTGCTTGGATGAATCAGAAAAGACCTTACACAGATTACAACAAAATCTCTTGGCCACTAAATAACAGCCACGAGAAAAACCTTAGAATAAACCTAGGCCGGTGAAAACAGTACTCTGTGGTCGGGTTGTCGAAGCCCGCCAAAATAAAACTGATTTACTAACTCTAACTTGTAGAAATAGTGGAACCAGGTCGAATCCTAAAGGAGCCATGAATTAATTTCTCAATGTTTAAAAAAATAAATTAAAAGGGGGTTTTGATATTTTAAATGAAATTCTAACTAAAACAATAAAAATAAATTAAATAAACAATTTAACGAAAACTTCCAATTCAAAGGCTTAGTTTAATTCAATTGTAATTTTGATCATAGGCTACAAAAATTATTTAAATTTCTTAAATTCAAGGAATTAGTCTACCTACTTGGAAAAGCCACAATAGATAACTGTTCTCCTATTTTATTGACTCTAACCCAACATCAAACTCAAACCTTACTATTTAGCGTTCCATATCAACTAAATAATAGCATTAAAATTTATGAGAACGACTAAACCAAAATTAACTAACCGAGATGACTACAAAATTAATTAATTTTGTTTATTTGTTTCACTAGGGCCTATCATGCAAGCTATGTAATTTGGAAAAGCCACAATCACACACATATGAGCCAACCCCTTGCTACAATTTACAATCATTCGAAACAATTACTTTATCACAAAATCATGTATAGCATAGATCAAACGATAATAAATTAAGTCGTCAATTCAATTTACTAACAATCAATCATGAAAATAAGAACAAGAAACAAATAATCCATGAACTAGAAAAATATCTATTAGGTTCAAAGCCTCACAAAACTACAATTGAAATTAAAATAAACCTTAAATTGGAAGTAAAAATTTAGCTACTCATAATGAAAAAATCAATAAAAATAAATATTCATAAGATGAATCAAAAAAATTAAATGAATACAAACTCAATTTCAATCCTTGAAGTTGAAAAAAAATCAAAATTCTCGTCACTTTGTTGCTCTCTCTGCCACCTCTTTACTTGCTAACTTCTATTTTTTTTATCGCTTTGAATTTTGTGGCTGCCCCCGTTCTTATACCATCCTGCGTGCACATATATATAACAAAGTAGGTTAAAATCATTTACTAAAGTGTATTGGGCTCAAATGGGCCAATTGAATAATTTATTTCCTTTTCCATTTTGTCTGCACATGCCATATTGTGTTTATATATTTTTTCCATTTTTTTATTCTCTCTCTTTTTTTTTTTTTTTTTTATATTAAAGTGGCAGACGTCACTTTGATTTTCTTTTTCTATTTTTTTTTTCATTTTTTTTTTCCTTTTTTTTTTTTTTTTAAAAATTTGCAAAGTGGCAGATGCCACTTGCTTTCTATTTTTTTTTATTATATATATATTTTTTATTTTCTCTTTTGTTTTATTCTAAATTCAAACTAAAAATATAAATCTATTCCTATTTCACTATTGTTTAATTAATTCAACTCATAAACTAAATTAGGCATAATATCCATAATTAACCACAATATTCAATTTAAAGGTAGGAACATTAGATTCCATAAATAGAATTAATTTGATCTTACCACTTGAAACCTAATAACTAATCGCCAGTGAAAAGAGAACTCTGAATCATGATAAAACAATTGCCGGAATTACCAGAAAGCAGGAAGAAAAAAAAAAAAAAAAACAGTCCAACCGCTTACCTAGAAAGGGAGACCCTCACGTGGAGAGAAAAAAACTTTTCTGAAAGGGTATTTCATGAAGAGACAAATGCATCAGAAACCGCGTCAAGCAACATGAGATTATACTCCAAACATGAGGCATATTAATTCGACAAAGTATAATTCTCCAAAAAATATGTAACTTGTAACAACAAAGTTACATATATTAAATGGAGAACATTAACCAGCAATGACCGATGCACTTAGATGATATATTTGAATGGTCGTTAGGAAGGGTAAAAATCTTAGATACTCGAAGTACTTAATATCTTTTGTTTTTCTCTACGTTTCTTCAACTCCTCAAAAATATAAATTTGCCACTGCGACAGACTCGCCAAAAATTAGTATCAACAAAAACTACACCAATTAAAATGCAATATTTACCATTTTTCTTTAGATATATCAGGTTATTTAAAAAATATATGTAATTTCAACCATTTGCTTTCTTTTGACAAGGTCTACATTTGAAATGTATTATATAAAAATATATATTAATAATTAATTGAATTTTTTTTTGTTGATAACTGAAATTTAAATACATATTTATATATATGAATGCAATATACAATAACTCTCAATAATTAAACTTGTATTTTTTTTTCTTTGTTATAACTCATATTAATTTGAATTTTAAACTAATTTTTTAAATAATTTATTTTGAACAATTTGTTTCAATTATCAAGTTTAATTATTTAAATTTCTTTATTTCATTTATTTATTTATTTTGATGCTCAAATTTATTAAATTTGAATTATTATTTAAATAATAAATAAAATAAAATAAAAAATTGAAATAATCAAATCAATAAAAAAAAAAATCAATTATGAATAAATTAAATATCTATTTTTTTTTTAATTAAAAACATTGCATCCTATCCCTTCCCACCAATACTAACACTTCTCTTCTCTTCCCATCTAACGAAAGATTTACTCTCACTTCCCTTCCCTTCTTTGTCCTTACCCTTTCCTTCCCTTTTCCATCCTAGCTAAACAAACCTTAAATGTTTTCTAAGTGAAACTGAGTGAAAACATTTAGTTTGTGGATTGAAATGATGTTACAAGTGAGTGAAATATTTATTCTAAATTTTTGCTTTATTTAAATAAATTTTTATTATATTATAGTTTATATATATTTTTAATTTTGACATCCATAAAATTTGTTTTGTTTTTTTATTTTTATTTTTATTATTCATCATAAACCCTCTCATTAATAAGTAATAGAGAGAAAAACATATTTTTAGTCCATACTTTTTAGTTAGAGTTTTATTTTAGTCCCTATATTTCAAAATCAAATACTTTTTTCTCGTGATATTTTAATAATGCTAGTCTTTCAGATAACATAACCGATAATGAAATAACATAACGCTGACTAGATAAGTTATTTTAAATTTCAATAAATTGATGATTTGGTTAGTATGATGCTCATATGGATTTTATTTTTTTAAAAATAATTAAATGGAAACCGAAAAACACATTACAAATTTTTAATATTTTTAGTTATAAACAAAAAGGTGGCAAAAAAATAAAATTACCTATTATCTTCTCCATCCATTTCTCCACTTCCTCAAACGTCTGAAATGTTTAAATAAAAACAGAGCACAACTAAAATTGAATTAAAATCTATTTCAACCTATTATTCTCTCCCCTGATTAAAGTATATGTCAAAATGCCCTTTACCGTTGGAGGTATGGCGTCGTAGATCTGGAGAGTTGTCTTGAAAACATTTTTGTCGTTCAGAATGTTGAGTGTGAAATAATGTGGACATCCATCTTAAAAATAGGTGATGAGAGGAGTAGTTCACCTACCTTTTAAGAGATATTCTCACCTTATCAACATGAGATTCTCAACAGTGAGGTCGTCGTCGACAGATCAAAAAAGATTATCGCGAATCTAGAGTGCGGTTGCTGGGATCGAGACTTTGAAAACGCACAAACAAAGCCGAACCGCGCCAAAGAGGTTGGGCTACGCCAGAGAAGAAATGAAACGACGAAACTATTTCAACCCATTTTTTAAAATTCTTTCACACTATTTTCATATGGTTTTGTTATGGCATTGGTTGTGACGAGAGAGAGTTTGGTTATGGGCGTTGGGATTAGAAAGAACGACGAAACTAACAAGCATTAGAAAAAGTTTATAAATGGGTATTAAAATTACCCTTGTTTCATTTTTAATTTTTTAAAATAAATTTTTGTTTAAATTATTTTTAGTATAAAATATAATTAGTTTCATGACTAATATTGGACTGTAATAATGACTAACACGCCCGTCCTTAAGTCAGGTATCAAAGACCTTGAGAGGAGCATACTCTCAAAACTCAAGTTTTCAACCACTGCACCACCCCTTGGGGACATTTTTAATTTAATATATTAATGAAGTGGTTATTTTTATATTGATGTAAAATAAATTTATATAAATAAACAAGTTTAAACCTAATCTCAAAAACTAGATAATCACTGAAATTAAGTATTATTAAAATGTCAACGTGTTTGATTTTGAAATCTATCAACCAAATTGACACCAAACTCCAAATCTAAAATTTAAATAGGGATTTTTCCTAAATTATTTATATACATATTATATAATAAATTTCAAAATAGCGTATAAAATAAAATATTTAGAGTTATGACTAAAACCTACCGATAAACTTTAAAATCTAGAAATTTGGAACTCAAAAAATAAAAAATGAAAATTTCTATATATTAACTATCTTGATATTGAATACTTTAATTACTTGATGCATACTCTGATAAAAAATTGTTCTTAAAAAAGTTTACTTATTCTTCAAAAAAAAAAAGATTTACTTAAAAAAAATAATAAATAAAAGGTTACATTTAGACAAATAAAAAATGTAGAAAGAGAAATAAAAAGAAGAAACACTAACACGAAGGGAAATAAAGAAGCTGGAAACAATTTAAAAATAAAAAATAAAAGCTACATAGTCCTATCATCATGTACCATGTAAAGGTCTATAGGGCTCCCTGCAGAATTTTCTGCAGGGAAGTATTGCCCTTTTTTTCTGCTACATCTTTTTTTATAACTAAAAATATTAAAAAGTTGGTAATTTGTCTTTTGAGTTTTCATTTTAATTATTTATTTTAGAAATAAAATCTATGTATACATTATAATAATCACAACATCAATCTATTATAATTTAAAATTAACTTATTATTCTAGTCAGCATTTCATTATTTTATAAACGATTCTGCTATCTCAACGACCAAAATGGAGGATTATTGAAATGTCAAATAAAAATGTTTAATTATTATATTTTTACTTAAGTAATGTATAGCCAAGTGACATAACAGGGTGGCACAGGGTGTTATGTGCCATATGGCTGACATCTTTTAATCACTTTTTATTTATTTTTAACTATTCTCTCTTCTACCTTTGCCAACTTCTTAGATCTAAAATCTAAATCTCATGGAGATGTTTGGATGAGAGATTGTGAATGAGTTAATAGAGAAGTTATAATAATAAATGTTTTTTTTTTGAAGCATATAATAATAACTCGTTAGGATATATTTGTTTATACAATAATTATAATAATGACTCGTTTGAATGTTTGTAGCTGAGTTATTAAAATGTTTTGTTATTTATGAATGATGTCACATTTAAACTATGAAATTATCATTAATTTCAAATTATGAAACATATTTTGAAAACATGATATTATGTGAATGAGAACAAATTTCAATTAATTTGTTCAATCTTAATGATATTAAGTAGATAAAAACGTAATTTAAAAAAAAATAAAAAAAATAAAAACATTAATCAAATTTTTAAAACAAAAAAATGATTATGACAGTTAATTTTAAATTATAAAATATATTTTTAAAATACAAAATTGATTATAAAATTAAGGTTTAGGGTTAATTTTAATTATCAAAAAATATTTTAAAACTATTTATTACTTAAACGAAAATAATTTTTAAGTAATTAATTAAAAAAAACAAAGATTAGATAGATACAAAATAAAAATAAAAATAAAAATGATAAACAAAAAATGATTATAAAAGTACTACTAATTTAAAATTACAAAATATATTGAAACATAAAAGTGTTGAAATAAAAAACTAAAGAAAAAAAAAAAACTCTTACAAGCAAACAACTCTTAGAAGAAAAATAGCGGCAAACAATCAGGGTGAAAAATATAATATAAAGAAAAAAGAATCCAGATCAGATAAAAACATAAACTAATGAAGCTCCACGTGGGTCATAATTACCTTAAAAAATTGGTATGCCTTTCACATGTAGATTAATTAAAGAAAGAGATACGCTTTGTGATCTTCTTTCGTAATAATTTCCACATGTGCATAAGGTATCATTTAAAAAGAAAGGCTTTTCAATGTAATTATTCCAATACATATGTTATTCTTTCAATAAATAGGGAATCAATCTAGAGAGGCTAAAAGCAAACCATTCAAAGGAAGAATTGAAAGAAGCGAAGAGAAAATGGAGGGAAAGAAGTTTACTTTGGTACTGGTGATCGCGACAATGATGTTTACAAGTTCTTTAGCACGATTGTTTTCATTAGAGCGAAATGAAAATGAGAACAATCAACTTCTTTCTGATGGTAGCAACGACCGAGTTATAGATGACGAGAACGTTACTCTAAGAGGCGTAACGTCTGCCCCGCTGTCGGCACCACTCTTGGCACCTTTGTCCACGCAGCTGTCTGCACCGTTGTCTGCACCCTTGTCCGCGCCGGTGCCTGCACCGCTATCTGCACCCTTGTATGCGCCACTGTCTGCACGGTTGTCTGCTCCGCTATTCGCACCGCTATCTGCACCGTTGTCTGCACCCTTGTCTGCACAGCTGTCTGATCCCCTTTCCTCACCCTTGTCTGCGCCGCTGTCTGCACCCTTGTATGCACCGCTGTTGGCACCGCTGTCTGCACCGCTATCTGCACCCTTGTATGCGCCACTGTCTGCACCCTTGTCTGCTCCGCTATTCGCACCGCTATCTGCACCGTTGTCTGCGCCCTCGCCTGTGTCCGTGCCTGTGATTCCACTACGCGCCTAATGTGATCCATCATGTCATTGCAACATACCAATGGGTGAACAAAAGGGATATTGTTTTGACTCTTAACATCCTTTCAATTATTGGTTTTGTTTGATCTCTATTTAAAATGTTTATGCATGTCTGTTTATGCTCCTTTGACTCCTCTTGAGAAGAGTTCACATTAAGGCCACGATTTATTATCAAATTACGAAAAGTAAGAATGGTTAATGATTAAGTGGAAGACTTTCTTGTTTTTCATCTTATATGAGTCTTCTGCCTTTTAGTCTCTTTTGACTCTCGTCATTTTTTGACCGAGACTTTAAAAAAAAAAAATTATAGAGATTTTTATGTATAAGAGGGTAATGGGTGAATAGACCACATGTCTCCCTCAATAGTCTGTCATTTTGAATTACACTTTAGCATAGATTTAGCTCAAACGACGAATAATTCCAAGTTATACTTGTCCATCATAGGTCAATCACATAATTATAAAAAGCTTTAAACATTTAACTTTTTAGTAGGGATGATTTCGGTTCGATTTTTGTCGGTTTTGTATCAAACCGATAACCGAACCGATATCTTCAGTTTTCAAAAAATGGGTTCGATACCAATGTCCATAAAGTATAGAACCATTGGTTCAGTTTTCAATTGGTTCGGTTCGATTTTGGATCCTGTTCAATTTTTTTTTTAAATATCAAAAATAACATTTCTCATAAACAACAATTTTTTTAAAGGTCAGAAGTATTTTTGAACTTAATGAAAATTATTTAAGGATGTTTTTTTTAATTGAAATAGGAGTGAAATTAAAATCATTAAGTTACATTTTTTCGCAAAATTAGTTTCAAATAGATAGTGACAACTAATATGAAAAATGTGAAGTTTGAGAAAGTTACTTTGAAATATATTGACATTTGAAGGATAAAAAATATTCACTACAAGAGATTGATTTCTAGACTTTAGGAAATGTTCTAACTAATAGAAGGAAGATGAATTTATATAACTTATTAACTATATATATATATATATATATATATATATATATATATATACTTG
>JBBMKA010000018.1:15787498-15804464 GCA_037833695.1 Sechiopsis laciniata | reverse complement strand
CATTTGAATATTGATGTTAGTCGAGATTAAAATATATGTTTGATGAGATTTAATGTGAGATTTGATAAAAAAAAAAAAAAAAGTTAAAGAAAAAAGAGATTTATAGAGAGTTTGAAGAGTAGTTAAAGAATGGTTCTAGAGAGGTTAAGAGTGGTTGTTTGCTACAAAAAAACAAACGAGGGGCTGTTGATGAGTGGTTACTCCTAATGTCAAAAAAACAAACATAGCCCAAAGGTGCACTTTGAAGTGGGAAAATAAGGTCATGCTGAGCCAATGTTTGAGTTATTAAGCAATATTATTATAAATATTATAAATTAGGTTGGGAGTGCATGTTCTTATAACAAGACTTATAATAAGCGATGTTTAAGAGGTTATGCTAACAAGGATAAGAGAAAATGTTTAATCTCTATGAAGGAATAAATTAGGTAAAACAACGACGAAAGTTATGCGAAATGATAGCTTGGATTTAACCAATAGATCAAATGTGGGTAGGGATATAATAACCCAATCTCCATTAATATAAATAACCTCCATTGCCCGAGTGTTTTTGAAGATCTAGCCATATCAACATGCTTGGGTAGCTAAAGTCTCGTTTGATAACTATTTTATTTTTTATTTTTGGTTTTTAAAATTTAAACTTATTTTTACTCATATTTCCTATATGTTTCATTTGTCCTCTAACTTTTCTTAAGATAGTATGTGAATCCTAACAAAATTTTAAAAATAAAAACAAACTTTGGGAAGCTACTTTTTTTTGTTTCTAAATTTTGATTTGGTTTCTACAAATATAAGTAAGATGTAGATATTTATGTAGACCAAAATATATGGTATGATAGTTGTTGTAAGTTTAAATTTTAAAAACTAAATAATTATCCTAGGGAGCTTAAGAAATTAAATGAAAAATTGAACCCCAAGTATTGAGATACGAACAAACAATTACCTCATTTTCAACTTTGAGGACAAGGTTTTTGTATAATCAGAGTCTGTTATTTTTGTTCTAACTTCTAAGGGGATGAGAGTGGTCCATTGTAGCTTAATTTTTATAAATGCATATAATCTCATTTCAAAAATGTTGGGTTCAATGTGTAAATGTGGTTTAGTTGTATAAGTTGAGTGCAAAATGGGTAAAAATGAGTTCTATTCTGAGTAGCCAACCTGTCATGGATTCTGAAAGTTTGAACTATATATAAACAAATGGTTTTCCCTAATATTGGCCGAGTTGAGTTGAGGTGCATGTAAGGAGGTTTTAGACTATTTTGTGTGTTCGTCCCCGATATGTTAAACTTTAAGAAAGTTGTAGATTCTCAAAGGGAAGCAATAAAATCCAATAAAAAGTTGTGGTTGAGTTGAGATTTTTAGTTTAATTTCCGGAGGTGTAATTTGGTATATAAACAGCTTTGAGCATCTTCTAAATATACACATGCACTACAAACCCACAGTCATGAGAAGGATACTAAATTCAACCTTTACCTATGTATGCTACAGAACTAGATGCATGATTCCTATTGCTTATTTTCCCTTGCTATTGTCAGTTATTTTATACTTTTTAGAGATTTTTAGGGGGTGTGTTTGTTTGCGCTATTTATGGAGGATTTACTAACCAGTCCTAAAAAAACTACATTCAAACGAATTTTTGCAACTACTTAAAAATATTCCTCATTTTTATCACTCAAAATATTTCCTCATTTCTAACTATTCATTTTTAATCATTCATTTATAACTACTCAATGTTAACAACTCATTTCTAATCATTTATTTTTAACTCATCAAAATAATTCATTTTCAGCCACTAATTGTTAATCATTCTTTTTTTAACTACTCATTTTAAATCTAAATCCAAACAAGTTATTATCTGAACTTGTCTACATAAAAACACATCCAAACGAATTTTTTACTACAACTCTCATTTTCTAAATCCTCAAAATAACTTTTCAAAATTACTCCTTAAACTAATTTATCATCCAAAACTTCATCTAAACACCTTTTAGTATTGCTAAGAAGGGATGGAAATATATATTACGGTGAAGGTAGCTGCTAAATGAATGATTCAATAGGTCTTTTCTTGTTTCTTCCTATTTGTGGTCTTCCTTTGCGACTCTCAAGACCCATTTATATGAGTGTCTGGGTAGTTTACGCACCCTTCGATTATTTTCATGGGATATAACCCTACAATATTTGTATATCAAAGAAACCGTAAGTACCAATGCCACCATGAATTTAACCTATAGCTTCTTAGATTCCCAAAGTTTTCTTTGACCGCTAGACCAATCAATAATGGTTATATGAATATAACATATATATAAGTTCTGGTTTACCAATTGTGTCAAGTTGGATAATTTTTCCTCAACAGGTGAGATGTGAATTGAACATTGCAGCTGGCCCCGGCATTCACATAAAGATCCCTCAGGCTTTGTAATCATGTGATGTGGTATCTGTGTGGTGGAATGAAACTCTATGATATGACAAGAAAGTGTTGGAGGCTGATTTTGAGCAAATTGAGAAAGAAACTTGTAGTGGCATAGTTAGGTCATAATTAAGATGCTCTCAAGTACACACACTTTATTCTGCTTGAAAATGACTGCCATTACAGGAATTCAAAGCCTGGGGGCCATATCAGAATTGGATTCTAATTGCTACTATTTGATTTTTCTCACCCAGATGAGCTTCCAATGTTCGAGCTGCCATTTGACTTTTCTAACCGATTCCTCAAATATTGTTGAAAACTAATGAGAGGTACCAGTTGCTCTCTTTTTTCTTACCTTCTTTTTGGGCCTACGATTAAAACAAGAAATCAATAGTGAGGTTTCTCAAACATGTCTACTTCGTTCCAATCCAAGAGGAAGGCTCATTCGTTGAGGCATTAGCCTTCTAAGATATGCTCTTTTGAAGCTTTCAAATTTGAAATTTGTGAATTGAATTTAATTGTAACACTTCCTGCTGTATCTCGAATCTGAACTTCGATAAGGGTGCAGATATCCTAGATATACGAGAGTGAAACTCCAATTCCCAATCATCAAAAAAAAAAATACCATATGTACCATCAATGCTAAGACTTTTTATTTTTTTTGTGAGAATAACTTAATGGTTGGCCTAGAAAGGGAATTTAGCAAACCATCCTGGTCAGCTACCAAAAAAATAATTTTTCAAGGGTTTATTTGAAGTGAGACAATATGTTCTCAAAAAATAGAAGAATATTAGATAATATGAGATTTCTCTTCAAAATTAATTGACAATGAAGGAAATAACTCATACCTCTTTACAAAGGTGTTGAAGAATCATCTTTTCAATGTGGGAGAATTGCCAGAGTATAAAAAATAATAATAAAAAAAGAGAATTTTACAAGGCAGATATTGATTTCATTTATATGATAATAATTTTTTCCCTCGAGTTATTTCAGTTAAGAGAAATGATTAACTATCATGGAGTAGCTCAATTGGTCAAAGACGGCCTTAGAGTGCATAAGGTGATGAGTTTAATTCATGGAGGCCACCTACCTAAGAATTAATTTCCTACAGATTTTTTTGGCATCCAAATGTTGTAGGGTTAGGCGGAATATCAAAAAAAAAAATAGTTAAGAGAAACGATTAGGGTAGGTACCATGAGCTTAACACCCTAGGCTCATCTAAACTTATAATCTGAACACATTTGCACAATAATGTCATAAATATGCAAGAAGATCATGACAAAGAATGGAATGCCTATTATCTTTGTTGAAAAATTGATGATTGTTTGGCATTGTAGATTCACAGAAACTTATGCAGCCATTGAAATGCCAATTTATCTATTTCTTGAATCACAAAACAAAAGAAACTTTTTAATTCTCTAATGGGTGAAATTGATGATCTGATTGATGAAAAGATGAGCTTAATGGACTATGGACAAATCAGTCATGCATAATTGAGTGTTATGTTTGGCCAAACATATATCCCTTAAGTAGGAGTCATTTCATTCCTTTGATTAGTCATTTCTTCAATGCCAATGATATATCTGGGGACCCCCAAGCCATTGATGGAGATTGGAAATTCATCAAACTGGGAGGTCAATGGCTAGCAAGATATTAATTATTGGCTGATTTTGCTCTGTTTTTAATTTAGGCACTAGTTGAGTTGACAATATGTTTGTTTAATAATTCTTCAAGTTGTGTACTGAATCAACATTTGCACCACATTTTAGATATCTGTTCTGTTCATACAACACATTACCATGCTAATCATTAAATGCACTATCTTATATTACTTGCTTTTCCCAAAAAAGTAAATATGTTGCAAAATAAAAGTAAAGGCCATGTATATCCTTTTGTCTAACCAATTCATTGTCACCCCATCTTTTTCTGTGCTACACTACAAATGTAGAGATGGAAATGCAACAAACCATATGTCAGCATACTGTACAGTTAAATAGTTCTGATTGGTACTGTTTTGAATGCAAATGGACTTGATGGTTTCTTTGAGATTGTGTGCATAAAACTGTTAATAAAGAAACCTTTTTCTCTTGGGTTATATAATTAAATTTATTTTAATGTATCAACTTAAATTTTTGGCTTTATTGATGATTTAACATAATTTAATCTATTATTATAGCATAAAATTCTAAATTTAAGTCTATCCAAGTCATTTTTTTTAATTAAAAATGAATTCTTTTTATAAAGAATTTCTCAAATTTACAAGAACGAAATGAGAAAAATGTTGGTTGATATAATTAAATTGACTTCAACTCATTGAATTAAACTTTTGATTTGTTCGGTGACTTAACATGATTGAAGAAGTATGATAATAGATCTGAATTGGCCATCCAATTACATTAGAGTGAGATGGAAGTCACTGGCTGGGACAGCAACAATCTGTCTCAAAATAAATAGGCAGGAGTTATGAGCGAGTAGCTAAGATGAGTTTGGAGAGTGTAGTTTTCAAATGAATACTCATAACCAAACATAATAGTAGTTTTAAACTTATCATTAAATTGGGTTAAATCGTGAGATGTAATGGTTAAAATCTTATCTAGAATATCTAATAGCATTCAAGGGTTAAATCTAACAAATCATAGAGAATATCTCATTGATATTTATTCCTAACACATACTCTCTTAATATATGTTGTGACAACTTTGGTATACATTAACGTGTATAAAGTTATAAACTATTTTAAACTTTATGGAATGGCTCAAGTGATCAAAGTAGGCATTTGAGTGCTTAAAGTGTTGGATTCAATCCATGATGGTGAAAGTGGGCCTTCACATCCAAATATTGTAAGAGTAAGTAATATATCCCATGACTTTAGTCGACGTGCGCGTAAACTGCTATTTTTGTATTTGATGTGTGTTGCTGAGTATTAAATGCAGAGAGGCTTTGAGAGAAAAAAAGGTTTAAAGGAGAGGAGAACTGAGAGGTAAATGTTACTATATATATATATAAATAAAGTGAGAAAGAAAGGTTAGATTTTGGTAAGATATATAGTAGAGGAGAAGAAACAGCATAATGGGGGTGTCAATTATGATACATCTAATCTTATAATCCAATCCCCAAATCCCAAATCCCACCCAGTGGAAATAAATAAATAAAGCAGCATACCCTGTTTGTTTTCCCCACTTGTAAAAAACCAGAATCTGAATGATTGATACTCAAATTGATTCTTCTTTCATTCATTCCTCAAACAAACTTCCTTCCAACGCCTCTAGCTATAAGGTTTCCCATTTGCATGATTTATGACGTCACCACCCTCACACCCTGAACTTAGGGAATGGATTTCTTTCTTGTAGCTGTACACGGACACGTCACCATCCACCACCATTTTTATTCTTCATACTTCATCTTCTTCATATCTTGCTCCAAACTCAATTCCTGTGTGTTACCATTACAATACAAACCCATTTTAATGTTTGGCATCCTTATAATATGTGACACCGCCATTTTTCTTTAATATTATTTTGTTCATAAAAACAAAAAATGAATTTATGTGCATTGTGCCCACATATATAAAACACAGGGCTTTGAAAAAGTTTTAAGTTATCACAATGTCAACCTATATATTTAATATTTCACCAGAAACTGTTTGTTAGAGTTTTAAAAAGTGTACAGATTTGGACCCTATTGTGCAGTGCAGGTTTGAAAGAAAGGGGAGACAGAGTGTGGCCTCAAGTTTCAGAGGTTTGGTTAAATTGTGCAGAGTTTTTGGTACGCTATCATTTCTCTCATCCTTTCCAAGTACGATGTCCCCCTTACAATCTGGAAATCTACCCTTTTTTTCTTCCAAATTCTTATTCGTTTATTTGATTTCTCTTTACTCTAGGCATGGGCAACAAACTAGAATTTAATAGAAAATCAAAATTTTAGAAGATGTTTGGATGTGAAATTATAAGAATAATTATAAATTATGAATTATTTTGAGACATTAAAAATTTTAATTTTAGTAGCTTCTTTGAATGTGGTTATTTATAAAGGAGTTGTAGTGTACTTATAGCTCGTTTTGATGATAGTTTTTGTAGAGAGGTTGCAGACAATCATTCATTTGGATCTGGTTAGAAGTTAATTATTATTTTAAGAGTTTAGAAATGAATGATTATTTTGTATATTTAGAAATGAGTGATTAAAATAGGTAATTATTTTGAATGATAAAAAATGAGTGATTATTCTAAGTAATTGTAAATCTTCATTCATAATAACTCCTTAATTCTTTTAGGGCATAAAACCAACAAGCAATAATGCTTTGAATTACCAAGTGGGAAGATTTAATATGGACTAAAAAAATGACATTACAAAATTAAAGAAAAGGTACAATAAATGTGTAAATGTTGCTTTTTGTAATGCTACCCATATGTCATATATCAGTTTGATCATCCTCTTTGAAACTATTGTTTAATATAAATGGGTGAGAGCATATGACATTGAATCATACCCCCATTAAAATGTGCAATATTTTACAATTACAACTCTAGATTTTTTGTTGGCAAAAGAGGAGACCATTCAATTTAATAAATCCCAAGAACCCATTTTCATCAATATTTTTTCAATTCTTTTTTTCCCTTTATTGCCACTTCGACTCTAGTCTGTCTGATTCCATGAAACAATTTTCAAAAGGGAATCAGAGATTTAATTATTTTATATATTAAAGGAAAAAAAAAAAGAGAAAATAATGATATTATGGAGTTGAGTTGTCATACCATGTGATGAGGTAGAGGAGAAGAATAATGTGTGTAGAAATTGTGGCGGGTCGGATCTCGAGCGAAACCGGACCCGGTACCGAGCATTGATGGGGATTCAGGTTCCGACAAGTCGGTTTGGCACTCCATGTTCACTCCGAACAGCCGCAGTATCTTAGAATTCCCAACCGACACTGTTTGATGACTCTGAACAGAGGACTCTGAAAACAATGCACATACATCAAGCTTTTGCTACTAAATCTTTTATTCAATTATGATATTCAAAATAAAAGGTTTTATATTATTTAATGGGTAATTGAAGGCATGATTTCTGGTTGAAAATAGAAACCGTATTGCTAGTACATGAACTTGGAGTCTTGGAATCCAAAAACAAAATACAAATAAAAAAAGCATTAGCATTCATCATGCCTTTTATTTTATTCCTTTGGATTAGACTATAATTTTATTTGGTTCTTTATCTTTTAAAATCAAACACCCATAATCACAAAATTTTAATAATATTCTATTGTAGTGCATTTATTTATTTTGTTTACTTTTCTATTTATTTTTTTAAAAAAAATAATCAATATGAATATTAAAATAATCACTTTATTAATATATTTAAATTAAAAAGTATTCCAATCAACATTAAGTCAAGTAATTAATCATTTTTGTCTAAAAAAATTAAAATCAAGATGTTAAAAATAAAAATATTTGATTTTAAAATATAAAGGCCAAATAAAAATACACCTCAAACTTAGGACCCAAAAAAAAAAATTTTATTTCCTTTTTTAATAAATAAATCTATTTACTGTAATTACAATGAGTAAAAAAGCGGAGAGATAGAATCCCCAGCCCGCAGGACTGAATTTTTTATAAAAAAAAAAACCAATTAGTTACGTTTTTTCCGAATCATACATGTTCCTTATTTTTCTGCTCCTTAGTTGCCGCAGAGTTATTCCCCTCTGTTAACCTCTTTTTTTTTTTTTTTTTTTTTTGTTAGTTTTCACTTCTTGAAAAATACCCTGGAATATGGGTTAAAAACATCAACATTTCAAAGACAAGTCAACAAGAACATAGTCACCAATTCCAATTTCCTCTACCCAGTTACTATTTATTCCCCCCCAAAAAAAAAATCCTGTTTTCCAACAATATTGCGAAAGCAAGCAAGAGTTTTTTTAAAAAAACCAATGACATTAAGAATTAAATCCTTTGTATTCCTTATACAATTGGATAAAGTTCAAAAACAAATTGGGGAATGAGATAGAAGAAAAAAAACCAACTTTTGATATAGATAATGTTGAAAATTCATTTTATTTAAAAAAATAAAAAGTGAAGAAATTGACAAAATATGAAGTAGAAAGAACAAAAAAGTAACCTGCATGAGGACAATCAAAAGATTGGTATGGTGGTGAAGGAATAGGATAATGATGATGATGATGAGAAGGATACGGGTTTGAAGAACAAAACATTCTAGCCCAACCCCCACCGCCGCGAGCAGCAGCATCACTCGGCGGCGCCGCCGTATCGGTAGAGCCGCGCTTCCATCCAATGAACAACCTATCTCGATCACGGAGGTGGCGTTGAAAAACAACCGCATCGCCAGCTTCAAGGCGCTTCTCTTTGACATAGCGGCTCCAGCCCTTAGTGAGCACATAGCTCTGGCTACTGTTCCAATAAGAGTAACGGAAGCGCCACACCTTGCCTGACTCATCTTCGAAGGTGAGAAGCAAGCCCTTGTCGGCCGAGTCCCCGCCCGCCGGGGAAAGGGGGAAGTACTGTTCGGCGTATTGCTTCGGGATGACGAGTCGGTTGAGCTTGCCAACGTCGCTGGGAGTTAACGGCTTCTCGAACATCGGCTGCTTCGGATGGTGGTCCGCGGCGGCAGCGGAGGATTTGGAGGAGAAATGGTTGAAGGACATTTTCGGAAATAGAGGAAAAGAGAGAGGAAAGGAGTTTTAATTTATGGATTTTGATGGTGGGGAATATGGAGAAGAGAGTGTGTGTTTATATATTTATATATTTATGTTAGGATTCAAAAGACACATGACAGTGAGAGAGAGAGATAAAATTTGATATGAGGGAGAAAGTAATTCAGGTTTTCGCGTGATCGAATGCATCAATCATCATTAATTTCAGTGAACAATATAATAGTATTATTTAACACATACAACTTTTCCTCCATTTTCTAGACTCTGTTTTCTTTTCTTTTCTTTTTTTTTAGCAGCAAACTTTTATTAAAAAAATATAAATAAATAAAAGAAAAATAACTTTTTGGATGAGGCAAAACCACACACGGGAACATCTTTTCAACATAGGCATTGACCTCGAAGGCTCGAACCACAACTTTGGAAAGAAAAATTGAAAATACAACAAACCTTGATCAGCATCTAACTAAAGCTTTAGCAAACATGGAATTTGAAATTTTCAAAAAAGTACAATCTTAACATCATTAACATCGCTTTGGTTGACTATCCATGAACTTTGAGGATAAATTGTTGATCATTAGAGTTATTGAGCTACGTGACCCCACCAAAAATGTACAAAAGAGATGGTTGCTTTCATGAGGGACGGTTCCTTATCCCCCCTGATCAACAACCAAACCAACAGCTGACTTGGGAACCCTCGAATACAAAGCCATTTTTAAAGAGTTAGCGCTCAATTCTTATATATTATTATAAGGTCTCCATTGTTCTGATGTAGAATAATCGGACTTATTAGATAATGTAGACATCCATCTCAAAACTAATTGGTGATGAGAGAATTAGTCAACTTTTTTTATATATTGTTATGAACTTTTTACTTTTTCCGATGTAGTATCCTTAGACAACATCCAGAACTCGACAACCGCACATATCTCCTTCTTAACCCCAAAGATCACCCTCACGGAGGACATTCATCAGTAAAACCAAAATTTAAAAAACTTTCTTGCCATAAATCTGATCGAGAGAATCACCACCAATCGATCGTCCACTCACCTTCACCCAAAACTTCACCATATCCTCAACCACCAAAGCTTATGCCGACTAAAAACCCTCTAACACTTTCAATGGAGTCCCGAATCGCTCGCTAAGAAGCCCAGAAACGCTGACAATAGAGCCTAGAACGCTTACGGAGGAGTTTAAAGATGCTCACACATAAAGCACTCATATTTTTTAACTACTATATATTTTCCTATTAATTTAATTTTGTCACTTCCTAAGTATTTTTTTGGTAAATTGTAGATGGTTTTAAAGTATTTTTAGATCCAATTCATTCATGGGGAGGGTGTTTGAGGCAACTGTAAAAAGGAGAATGATTATGGAATAAATAATTTTGAAGGTCCAAACGTAAATAAAATGTCATTGTCCCTATAATTATTCTCGTCCTTATTAGAGAATATGGAGTTCCACATCAAAACCAATTGGCAATGAGGAGAGTAACTCATATCTCTTTTTATATTGTTATGAGGTCTCCACTCTTTTCGATGTGGGATTCTTAACATGCCCCCTCAAAATGGTACCCCTTTTGGGCTCATCAATCTTGTATCGAATCTCAATTTTTATTTTTTATTGGATCGATACTCATTTGGGCTTTATAAACTTTAATACCAAGAGAAACTATAGAAGAGATGGAAAATAGGTTTTCTGTATATTTCAATTTAACCACATTAATTGTACAGAGTGATACCCTTTATATAGGGGAGTTTAGGAATATAAATAATGCAAATAAATACATAATATCGGATACTTCTATATAGGATCTTTAACAATCTTCATTGCTAGAAACACTCCTTTAGGCCTCGTTTGGTTTACGCGATGGAATCCAGATTCCCCGAAATCTGGATTCTCCAGAATTCAGTACTGTAATCAAATTCACCGTGTTTGGTTTGTTGAATTGATATTCTGGAATAGAATGCTAATAAAATATTTAAAATAATGTTATATTTTGATTATAGTCTATTTTAATTTTAAATTATCAAAAAAAAAATTATATAAAGAAAAGATGATCTCATACCTAAGAATGTTGAAAACAAAAGAATTATGAAATAATTTTTTAAATACAAATATTGGATTATAAAGGAAAGAACATAAAAAAAATAAATGAGATAATTTATCATTATTTATTTTCTAACAAGTTTGTTTTTTCGAACGATATAAAAAAATGTGGGTTTAAAAAAAGCTATTTTCACTTTTTAAAATCATTTTCGTATTTTTATTTAAATTATAAATATAAATGAAATATATACCTAATAATTTAAAAGATAAACATAAAAAGAAGAAAAAAAATCAATTAACTTTAAATAGATTTTTTTAAAAATAAATAGATAAACTTTTTTTTTTTTTTTGAAATTAGGGTTTATTTGATTGGTTTTATTTATGAAAGTTTTTTGGAATTTCGATGAAATATGCCTTCTATTTTTATTTTATACTAGAGAGGAAGAAATAAGAAAAAAAGAGTTTTCAAACCTTTGGATTTCAATCCCAAATTCATATTGTCCAAAACTCTTGCAACCAAATTCTCCAAAATCAAATTCTCCAAAATCAAATTTCATACTTTTTACATTTACCAAACATGAATTTTTTAACTCCGAATTCCAAATCTAAACCGTCAGATGCCAAACGAGAAACCAAACAAAGCTTTATAGTTTAGTAAATAACACATGTTATGATTGTGATCTATTTCCATCACTACTATCACATTGGGTTATGTGCATAGATTTTTAGGGCACGTGATTAGTTTTAAATATTTCTCTTAATTTAAGCTAAATTATCTCTTTAGACAGGACGTTATGTTTGATTGTTGAAGCATATGATATCATCGATCGGTCAATGAATACATCAAATATTCAAATCTTTTCCTCCATTATTGCTGTTCTCTTTGTGCCATTCCTCCATTGATATAAAATTGAAAGCTAAGAACAGCCCATTTTTTCAGTTTGTGCAGAGTAATAAATAAAATATAAAACAAAAACCTCAATCTCTCTACTTATTTCTTCCTTTTCCAATAAAGGCAGCAGAGATGAGATAAGATTTTACTGTCCAATTACATATCTATTTTTGAAAGATTATTGCATAGTCTCAAATTAAAATGAGATAAAGAAAAAAATAATAATTGGAATAGTCGTGTTTGAATTTCCTCCACTAAATTCGCTATTTATTTATGTGTGTATGTTGAGGCAGAAAGACACAGAGATAGTTGCCTTCTTGTTGCCTGCTCTGTGTCTGAGTCTCTCCAGGTATCTCTCACTTAATAAATAAATAAATAAATAAATATATAAAATAAAACTAATAATTTAATAACTAATGAAGACCAATTTGCACCGTAAATGAAAGCTAAAAATCTTTTAGGCTGGAAGCTTTTTAAAGTTCAAGAATGTAGTAGACACAATTAAAAAATTGTAGATTTATTAAACACTTTGAATTAAAAAAAAAATAAAAAAAAAAAATTTATTGAACACGATACTTGTAATTTAAAAAATCTATTAGACATTTATGAAAAAGGCCAAATGAACTCATAAATGAAAGCTGACTAAACGTATAATTTACTCACTTTTTTTCTTTTTAGATTACCTCTTCTTCTCTTATCTAAGATTTCATCAATTTGGAAAATGTTATGCTTTATAAATCTGTTATCACCAAATTTTTATACCACTTTAGGGAAAAGATTGTAACAGCTAGCACTAGATTGAAATATTATAGGGAAAAAAAAGTGTGATGATAACGTTGTTTTATATATTAAACACATGCTGTCTAATAATTTTTTTTTTTTTTTTTTTTTTTTTAAAGGAAAAAAAGAGAGATAATAGAATTACAAAAAAAAAAAGGGAAAAATAGAAAATAAAAATAAAAGGATAATGTAGATATGTTAAAAGACAAAAGGCACCTCAATTTCTTACTAAAAAAAATCCTCAATTTCTAGGTAGATTCAGACACCGTTTCCCCGTTCTTCTTCTTACCCAATACTCGACCAGTCGCTGTCTTTTAAATCAAAACAATTTCTTGGTTTGTTCTCAAAAAAATAATTTCTTGGTGTACAATTTTTTCTTCAAAGCCAAAAAAATAAAAGCACTTTTTTTTTCTGCTTTTCAATTGTGAAACAGTTAGTATATTTTCTATTTTTTCACTTATCATTTCTTGTTTTGATCTCATGACTTTGACTTTAATTCTATCTTTTATATATATATATATATATAAATTTTTCCATTTTTGTGAGTGTTAATAGGCTAAAGCTTTTGATTGGACACTCCCTGAATTTCATCCAAGAAAACCAGATAGTAAGTGGAATAGAGAAACTATTTCTTTTTTCATTTTTATGGGCTGGAACTATTCGTAAGTGATACGATTTTTTTTACTTACTATTTTTCATCCAAATACTTATTTAATTATTTTCGTTGAACTTTGAAGTTTTTGAGTTTAAAACCTGAATCTTAAAAGATGTTTGGATGAGAAGTTATGGAAGAGTAAGTAGAGAGTTTAAAATAAAAGTTCGTTTGGATGTTGTTGTTAATAAATCGCTTAAAATAAAATCTTGTTTAAATATTTGTAAATGAGTTGTTAGAGAGGTTAGTTATTTATGAATGATGTGACATTAAATAAATTTTTTAATAAAAATAATGTATTTTTATTTATTTATTATTTCAAATTTCAAATGATATATTTATGTTTAAAATTTTCTTTACTAATGTTACTTCAAGTATTTTTTAAATTTATTTAACTTTTAAATTTCAACATTTTTATTTTTTGCTATAATACTCAATATATGTTATGAATTTTACTTTATATTTTAAAGAATCACATAAAAACTTTGCAAATCAACTGTTTTGATGATAATTAATGAATTAATGGTAAATACAAATAAATAAATGTTTATAATTAAAACAAAATGAACTATGAAATTATAATTTCAAATTATAAAATATATTTTGAAAATATGATATTAGGTAAACAAGAATAAATTCCAATTAATTAGTTGAAACTTAAAGATAGTAAGTAAGATGAAAAAGTATTAATAAAAAATTTTAACAAAAAATAAAATTGTTAAAAAATTTTGAATAAAAAAATAAAATTAATTATAAAACTACAATTAATTTTAAATTATGAAATATAGTTGGAAATCCAAAATTGATTATAAAATTATTGTTAATTTTAAATTTCAAAAAATATCCTTTTATAACATTTTATCATATAAACACAAATAATTTCTAATTAATTAGTTGAAAAAAAATATTAGGTAGATAAAAAATATAAATAAAAAATAAAATTAATTATAAACATATTATTAATTTAAAATTACAAAATAGATTTAATTATAAAAGTGTCCAAAAAATAAATTAAAATTTTAAAAAATAATAATAGAAAAAAAAATAAAAAAGAAAGAAATGAAGTATAATTTAAACACTTATTTTGGTGGAAAGTTAATTACGAAAATGACGGTTTTAAATAACTACTAGTAATTATTTTAACCTCAACAATCAAATGAGGGATTAGCGTGTGAGGGAAATTTACCTCTTCACCGGTAAGTAGGCAATCTCTCCCCTTCCCACACATTATGCAGTGTGACAATATTTTTTGTTTATTTTTTAAATAACTTTTTTTTCCAATTTTTTTCCTTCTTTTTACCGACTTTTTTACCATGTTTGTTTTATTCTTTATATATATATCTTTTAATAAGTTTAACTTCATTATTTTAATCAATTTGATTTTGTTGTTAATTAATTTAATTTAATTAACCCCATCAGAATGTTACAAGTAGTGAAATATTTGTTTTCGATTTTTATTATATTTAAATCCATTTTTTTATATTAATTTTTTTTCTAAATATTTACATTTAAATAATAATAATTATTATTTTTTAAAAAAAAACCCTAAAATAAATATATCGTACAATATAGGATTAGTATTATTTAAAAGTTAGTAAAAAAGAAAAATATTGCCACATAGTCGAATCTTTTGTTTTTTGTTTTGTTTTTTTTTTTTTTATTGAATTTTCCTCTTATTTGTGAGGTATTTAAGATTCCTTGCCACAAGAATGTAGAAAAATAATTCAGGTTAGGGTTAAACAAGAATTTGTCAGGTTTATCCCTACGAATATGTTGGCCCACATATAAGTGGCAGATTTAATCCGCAAATTTAATTTTTTTTATTATCTTTTTTACTATTAAATTACTCATGATAATTTCTATCAATATATAAATATTTATCTCTCTACCAACCTGTTAAAACTATCTGTTATTTATCTTTACAAACATGTATATTATATTATTAGTTTGAGATTAGGTTGAACAAGCTACAAAATTTGGAAATCAAAACCAATTAAAAAAATTTGTAAACTATAACTCAACCAAATTTAAAAGAAAACTATAACTTAACTAAATTCTTACCATTTGAGTTAGGTGGTCCTTGGTAGATGAGTTTAGATAAATAAAAGAAAATTGATGATTTCATTTGTCTTTATATTTCTTGAAATAAAATAGAAAATAAGAAACACCTTTCCTCATGGGGAGGGCTTCTTTAATCCGTAATTTTCTTTTTAAAAAAATGCTTCGTTTTTTGCAAACCCATTTTAAAAGAATGAAAGAGTTATATTTCTCTGTTCCCAAAGTCAAAGTCACACGTGGCCCTCTCAATTTTGGAGTTTTTCTTGCCAGCTTTTCTTTTTCAGATCATTTCAGATTCAGTTTTGTTGTGTAATTTTTCCATTCAATAATAATATATCTATTTTGAAACTTTGTTATTTTGACAACTAAGTTTGAAATTATCGTTAATAAGATTTTGGTAGTGATTATAATCAGAGTCAATGGAAAAGAAGCAAGTTTAAAGAAGACAGCACATTGAAAAGGACAAATAAATAAGATTGTTTTTGTAAGAAATAAAATCTAATTTGATACTATGAAGATTAGAAAATGTGAATTCAAATGCTACAGCCTAGTTTACACTTCTTCGAACCTACATAGTAGTGGATTTATGGAGGGTCTATCTAAGAGTCTCGATCCCGACCTTTTTTTTTTTTTTGCATAATATACTTAAAACGTTAATAATTTTTTATTTTTAAGAAATAGTTGAGATTTTTTTTTTTTATTCAACAAATGTTAGAACAAAGATTTAAATCTTTTGATTATCAAGTCAATTTTTAATATCAACAATAGACAATGATGGTGTGATCTCTTGGCATAAAGTTATTATTATTATTATTATCTTTTTTTTAATTCAACCAACTTTCATTAAATAAATAAACAAATTATAGGGAGAACACCCACCAAAATTATATTGGACTTACCCACAATTCGAACTACGATCGATCAAAAAAATAAAACACAAAGGAAAGGAATATTTTAACAAAAAAAATTCTCTCGTATTATGATTTTAACAAACAAGTAATAACGAAACTTCAAAAAAAACAAATTTGATAACCATTTTCAACACTTCCAAAATGAAAGTTTAAAAATTTTTATAACATAATTACCTCACAAATGAATGACCTACTTGTCGTATAGATTAATTACTAGAACATAGTGAGTCAACTATTATTTGTAATAGCATCAATTTATTTTTCTAACAAAAAAAGTTATGGGTTAGAATTTTTGCATTTATTATTATTATTATTATTATTTTAAGAAAATGCACATAAAATTACTCAGTTATTCAACATTCATATATATAATAAACAGCAAATGCAACTTTCAAAAAAATAAATGATGTCATAGAAGTATTCTAGAGACTCCTACAAATTTCTCCCATAGTTTCATTTAATGCATTCTTTATCATAAACATCTGATGACTTCCATGCCCAAATATCAGAAACAAACCAGAATATATATTTTTTTAAGGAAAAAAAAAAGATCGAAAGAAAA
>JBBMKA010000018.1:15760597-15776744 GCA_037833695.1 Sechiopsis laciniata | reverse complement strand
ATAAATAAACATATAACCCCTTCTCAAATATCTCCATCAAAATGAGCTATTACTACAACTCTTCACCAAAATTTTCATCCAAACGAGCTATTGCCTGTAACTCATTCACAAAAAAATCTAATCCAAACAAGCTATTGCATAAACCCCAATTTATAATTATTCAAAATAATTTTCCGTTTTAATCATTCATTCCAATCATTCCTACGAATCTTCATCCAAATAGTCTCTTTTTTTTTAGAAACATCCAAATAGTCACTTGTTGATCTACCTATATAATTTTTTTCCATTAAATCTTAACAATGTTTTTTATGAGCCAACAAAAAGGATAATTCAAAGAGATTAATATATTTTCATGACTAAAATGACATAAGTTCACTAAATATGTAATGGCTTGGGCTTCCATCATGATTCTCCAAGTATGATTTCCGGTTCGTTTGGTTTGTTTGTTGGGCCGTTAATGCGGTTTTAGCCCTAAGGGGTAATTTGGTAAAATCAACCTTAGGGCCAGTTTAATAATTTAATGAGCTTCAAGGTTGTTTTTGTGATTTTAAGGCAAATAAAACTAGTTTTGCAGTTTGAGGAGTTTTTGCGAAGTGGTCAAAAAGGGGTTCGATCGATCAATCATTCATCGATTGTTTTCAGAAAGCCAGATAGCCTCCATTGATCATTTTCAACCCTTTCCCCATTGATCTTCTCTTTCTTCCCCTTCGCCCTCCTAGATCGCTGCCGCTCGCATCCATAGTCGTCGATCACCATCCATCGCCACTTCTGTGTAGCGCCATCGCAGACACGCCACGACGATCGCCTACGCGCTGTCCTCGCCGCAGCAGCTTTGCCTTGCGCCACGCCTGCGTCTCGCTCGCCCTTGCTGCACGAAGCCGCTCAGCCGTGTGTCGCACTCCTACCGCAAGCCTCCACGCCCGTACATCCTTTGCCTGCAGCTGCTCACCCCATTGTGCAGTCCCGCGCAACATCCCATTTCCACACGCCGCTGCTGTTTGCTTGCACCTGCGCAACGCGCTTCCTGTCGATCTGTCATGTTCTTATTGGGTCTTCGTTTGGGATCTCTGGGTAAATTCTATTTTCCCTGTGTTCCTGATTAGTTGATTTGAATGGCAAATGTTAATTAAATTAGAATTAATTGTTTAGGTTGTGATCTATTCGTGATTGGTATCTGTAGCTTAAGGAGAAATATTTTATCGATACTATATTATCTGTCAGGTAAGGATTTCTTACCTTGGGTTGTGTGGACCCTGCACTTATAGTTCATTGATTGTATCTGATGCTTTATGTGTTTTATTGTTCCTAAGCATGTTTAGGTAGATACTCTGTTGAGATGTTAACCTGTCTATTAATGCTAGCATGTATCAGTTCCATGTTTTTTGTATTAGTATCCTACTAGGGATGACTGCTATGTATGATGTGTGTAGATATGTATTGATATTTGTTAGGGAACTGAGCATGTAGAATTCTTAGAATTATACCTTGTTAGGTTGTAGTCATTTAGAAGCTCTAAAAGGATGTGATGTAACATGTCGTCCTCTCAAGCCCAAGGATGGGAGAATCTTTAGCTTCGGGTGATAGGTGTGAACATGCTGCCACAGTAGGGTGCCGATGGGCTCCCACCGACTGTGGATCAGTGGACACCATTTCTCAGTCTTGCTAGATATGTGGACCTAGACTAGTGTAGTCCGCGTAGGCCTGCATTTACCTGGTTTACAGCTGCATGCAGTGTGTGCGCACAAGCACTAGATGCCGAGAGGAAGGCTCCCTCGGGCTAGTGTCGTCAGTACACCTTTCCTTGTGATTGTCTAGAGTCGAACACTTGGATCATTCTTTAGGTGTTCAGATCAGTACGGCAAGCTGATTGATAGGTCGGGAGTCAGCGAACTCTCGATATTTGAGAGTTATGTTAATAACTCAAGTTTGGTTAAAAAGTATGTTCTGTATTACATGTATTGCTAGGATGCTAGATGATGTAATGATTGGTGTACTGTAACTCGGTTGGAGATTCTTACTGAGTACCTTCGTACCCACCCTTATTTTTGTGGCTTTTCCACCATGTAACTTGGGATAACACTGAGAGGGCTAGAGGAGGAGCTGGTGGATCATGAGTGACTGCTGCTTAGATTATTTATTTATTTGTTGTGTTTGATCAACATGCAAGATAAAGCTGAATTTCCGTTTGATTTCATTATTTGAATTGTTTTTCATAATCTCTGGCTAGAGGCTTGAACTCGTGTTTTGAATTATTGTTGTTGGAACTATTTTACTTGAATAAATGATTTTGAATTCTAGTTGTTCTATTATAATGGTATTTGAACCATGCATGTTGAGTAAGAATTGGATCTATGGCCGTTTTAGAAATCGGATTCTTACAAAATAAAATACTTTTATAAAGTTTTAATATATTTTAAAATATATGTGTACTAAAAGTGGGTTTTAAACCTATATATTTGATATTTCTCGGCAATTTTAGATCTCAATCTATTTCTTGGTTGTAATTTTGTGTCATTATTTATGTAATTTGAGCCATAAATTTGGATCTGACCTAAGTGGATAGTTCGGATTCCACTCAAGCAAGTAAAACTTAAACACATATTTGATCTCAAAAATTGAAATCCAACTCAAGCGAGTAAGCCTAAGTGGACATTTCAGTTAATGAATTCAGATCTAATTCAAGATGATCATTCCAATATGACACCATCTTGAAGGGCATGTTCGATATTCACCTTATCTCATATTAGACAAGTGAGGCAAGATGAGGGGTTCTCAATACATTTATATGATATGTGTATTAAACCGTTCACTACCAATGGATTTTAAGGTGAAATTCCGTGTTACCTAATAAAAACGTTGTAAAGTAAACTACTTAGCGAGACTTATTATTATTTTTAAAAAGTTTATGAATTTGTTTTACTATATAGTAGGCTCATTTTTAATTGGCGCACTTGGTGTTTAAATTGAAAAAAGACGAATCAAATAGTGTATGTAGTTGTTTTTTTTTCAAAAAAAAAAAAAAGAAAAAAAGAAAGAAAAGAGAAGAAAAGAGAAAGTTTCTATTACATAATTCTCTTTTAAATTTCATTTTGGTGAACTTCTCAAATATTTATTTCTTCTTTTCGTTTTCCTAGAAAACAAAGAAAATCTAGCAAGTTACCACAATGATTTCATTGCTTTATTGAAACATGGCGTGGGTATTAAATTTTCACTTGCAAGATTTTACCATGCAAATCTCTCATTCTCTCTCAAAGAATATAATAGTTTTGGGAAAAAGAAAAGCACTTTTGTAAAAGTATATTGATGGAAAATTAATGAGAAATAGGAGGAACCTAGCATGGGATTAGAAGTGTCCTGAATTATTGACTAGAGCACCAACAATTATCATTAGAGTACTCATTATTAAAGAGAAAGGCAACTCTCTATTTTTTATTCACCAATAACTACCCACCTGATTTGTTTCCTCTCTTATTAAATTTAGTCAAATCTCCACCTCTTTCATTTATATATTTATAAGGTAGTTAAGTTCTTACTTCAAATTTAATTCAAAACAGCCAACAAGAAAATGTGTAATTTTACCAAAAAGTTATTGATTCGATTCTCCAATATTAATATTGTTGAATTAAAAAATATATTGAAATGAAAACTACAAACCAATTAAGTATAATTAAATTGGATACATTATAATATTCAAAACTAAAATGCTTAGGCTCCTTGATAACTATTTATTTTTGGTTTTTGGTTTTTGAAATTTAAGGCTACAACAATTACTTTATCATATGTTTTTTCTTACTTGGATATCTCCCTATATTTTAAAAACCAAACCAAAATTTGGATACAAAGAAAAGTTCGTTTTTGTTTTTGAAAGTTAGTTATTACATTCTTTCTTAAGAAAAGATAGAACACATTGTAGAAAATTTGAGTAAAAATAGGCTTAGATTTCAAAAATCAAAAACAAAAAACCAAATGGTTATCAAACAGTGTCTTAAAGTTTGAATTTCAATATATACTTTTGTGGAACTAAGAAAAACTATAAGAAAATAAAATTTTATAAGTATTCCATTTTGTTATATTGTACATATTTTAAATTTTTTGAGAAAGTATGTTTATAAGTAACAACTATTTGGAGTTGGAGGATTCAAATTCATGACTTTTTAGTTCTTAAGTTACACTAATGACGCTGAGTTATTGCTCTTGTTAGCGAGAAAGTATGTTATAGAAAGTTATATACACGATGGGTTTTTGAGATATGTGTTATACTCAGTAGTTACGCTTTTTTTTTTTTTTTTTTTTACATTTAGTTATCATTTTAATTATACTAGTCTTCTTTAGAGAAACTTGATATGTTTAACTTTTAATTAGGCTATACAACAAAACATGTTATAGAAACTTTTAATTAGGGTCTACGGTTTCATTGTTTGGTGGAACTCTAGTTCAATAATGATGGTCACAAGTTCGATTCTTATAATCGATATTTGGCTCTTAGAAATTAAGAAGTCAATTATTTTGAGTTTTTTTTTTAAATAAGTTTTTAGGCGGCTAACTAGAGCAATAGTTCAACTCTTATAAATGTTCGGTCATATATTAAAATTTTTATTTTGTTTATAATAGTGTGTGGAAGTGAGGAAATTGAACCTCTAACCTCAAAATTGTTAGGACAAGTCTTATGTGGGTTGAGATATGTTTTATATGGCCAATCTCTTACCTTCAACGGTTGTTATTTTCTTTATTATTTTGTCTATATGACATTTATAAATGGAGTACCCAACTTAATGTAGTTTTTTTTTTTTTTTTTTAGAACAACTTTATGTTGTTTGTATAATCACTTCCTTGGTAATTAATTTGAGACTAAACAATCCTAACTCAAAAAGTCAAATACCATGAAAAAAGAAATACTATCTACCAAATTAATTAGTTTAAACTTCTTAAGTATAATTCGATTAGGTCACCTTTGAAGTATGTGAATGAAAGAATTTAAATCTCTCATTCTTTAGTTGAATACATAGGTAATAAATGGTTGGCCTATAATGAAATTCAAACGATACACAATTATATTTTGAATCATAAACCATTAAACTATATCCAAATATCAACATGCAACCAATCCTTTTGGATGGTTTTGAAATTGCCCTTAAAATCTTGTGAAAACCAATGTGATGTAATTTCAAAACCAAGGCATAATGCAAAAAATATTGGTGTAAACATGCATCAACAAAAGAGGAAAAAAAAGGAGAACACACCAATTTATGAAGAGACAAGGAAAAAAAGGATTCCTTGGGGTTGGGCTGTTTCCTAGTAAGACAATCTATACAGTGACACTTTTCTTTTCAAACCACATTTAATTGGTCGGTAATTTTGCCTTTCAAACTTGTCCCCATCTCTCTCCTAAAATTCCCTTAAATAAAATTCATCTAATTAATTTTCTTTCTTAAACAATTCT
This sequence comes from Sechiopsis laciniata, assembly GCA_037833695.1. NCBI lineage: Eukaryota > Viridiplantae > Streptophyta > Magnoliopsida > Cucurbitales > Cucurbitaceae > Sechiopsis > Sechiopsis laciniata. The sequence goes on along the minus strand of JBBMKA010000018.1, from coordinate 15,771,304 downwards.
TCTTCTTTTTTATTTATCGAAATTCCCTTTTTTTTTTACCATAGGGTCCGAAATTCCCTCACGAGTCACGACGCTGTTTCGTTGGACATTTGAAAATTCAATATTTTTATATTTTTGGGTTATTGCCCGAATCAATTAGGCCATGTTCTCGAGCGTACGTGGTCCCGGCCGCATTGGATTATTCTCCTCCCTATCCGTTCTTGCTTTTTTACCCTATTGTAGCCTTCATCTTCTTCAAAGCTTACAGTCTGTATTTGAATTGCTTCGTCTATAATTCTCGTGGGGATTTCTTTTATGCTTCGTATTTCAGTGTTATTTCGCTAGTCCATTTTGGCTTTGCTCTGATTTTGGCTCTGCTATGATTTGAAAGGGTACAGTGAAACGAAAAAAAGTTTAAATGGAAAAGAAAAAGAGAAATTGTTTCTCTGCTTTTTCAATTGATTTATGAACTGTTTTGCTTTCCATTTCACTGATCAGGCTGATAAGAAATTAAGGGTAATTGTGTCTGATTCTCTCTTGTTTTGATCATATACAGATCTAGCCGTTTCAGCTGACGATGCCAAGGCAGAATCTAGCGCCGGAATTGATTCCAGGGAAAATCAGAAAACGAGGCTGTTCTTCATCTGCTTCTTCCTCATCCTCGATTCTTCACAATTACAGGGTTAAGCGAGCGATTGTGGTGGGTAAAAGGGGTGGATCCTCAACTCCATTGCCTTCATGGAGGCTTATGAGCTCTGGATCGAGATCCCCTGCTTCTGCATTTCGTTCCACTGAGTCCCCCAATCACGAGCTGTATCAGTGCGGCGCCGGCGCCCGGTCCAAGCAAGCTCCAGTTTCGGCGAGGAAGCTGGCGGCGACGCTGTGGGAGATGAATGAGTTTCCATCAACGAGGGTTAAGGATAATTTGACCTTGGAGGAGAAATCGAGAAAGGAAATGAAGGCCAGAGAGAAATCGACCCGGTCGGTTCATTCTGGTTCTTTGCCTCCCCATCTCTCCGATCCGTCGCATAGCCCTGTTTCCGAGGTGGGTTTCTGCTTTTTGCCCTGTTTTCTCAATTGGGTTCTTTTCTCTTGTTTGGTTTATCTGATTTCCTGCATTAAATATATAAAACATTGAGGGAAATGTTTCTATTGATTTGAAACATAGAGATTGGTTGTTGGATTCAAATTTGTGGAGGAGATTGACATGTGGGGCTGTGATGAAAGGCCTCTTCTAATTAGTATGATCTGACATTGCTATGTTTCTATCCTTTGATCAGATTGATTTGGATATGGAAGTTGTACTTTGTGTCTATCACTTATGTTAAGTATTTGGGGTTTGTGCTTTTGTAGAGGGCGGATCGTTCGGGAACGGGAAGTCGCTGCCGAAAAACTCCGTCCATGTCTCAGAGGCTAAAGCTTGCTGATCATGGTGTTGGAGTTCTTCATTCTGTGAGCCATGCTAGTTTGATGGAGGTATGTTGTGTATTATTGGACAACTGCAATTTGTGCTTTAATTGTACATCTTTGTTTGGTATCTTGTATGGCATTTCTACTTCTAGTCCAATTCGTTGTATACCAATGGTGAAAAAGAGTGTTTGTGTATGAATGTTTGATGTTTGTCATATAGATTGAGACGAGATCGAGGGTTCAAACTCCTAGTGCTTCGAATGTTAGCGTTAGGACACGGTTGAAGGATGTTAGTAATGCTTTGACAACTTCTAAGGAGCTTCTCAAAATTATTAACCGCGTTTGGGGCCATGAAGATCGTTCTTCGACGAGTATGTCCCTAACATCGGCCTTACATGCTGAGCTAGAGAGGGCTAGATTGCAGACCAATCAGCTTATTCAAGAGCAAAGATATGAGCAGAATGACATAAGCTATCTGATGAGGTGCTTTGCTGAAGAGAAGGAAGCATGGAAAAGCAAAGAGCAAGAAGTTGTGGAGGCTGCTATTGAGTCTGTGGCTGGAGAGCTCGAAGTTGAAAGGAAACTTCGGAGGAGGTTCGAGAGCTTGAACAAGAAGCTAGGAAGAGAACTAGCTGAGACTAAGTCATCACTTCTGAAAGTAGTCAAAGAACTCGAGAGCGAAAAGAGAGCAAGGGAAATTATGGAGCAAGTATGCGATGACTTAGCAAACGATGTCGAGGACGAAAAGTTAGATGTCCCTACTAAACTGTGTGATAATGTCAAGAAAGAAAGAGAGATGAAGCGACTTGCTGCTGTGCCGCATGAGGAACAAACTCACATTGATGCCTCGAATGCTAAGTACGACCTGGAGGACAGAAATGTCGATGTTGATAAACTTAGAAATCAGCTTGAGTCATTCTTGGGCATCAAAAGAGCTAAAGAAAAGGAGTTGGGATCTAGTGACTCAAATGAAGTAAAATTTGCGGCATATCTTAATAAAAATGGGGCTCGTTTGTATCAAAGTGAGGAAAAGGAGGAAGGGGAAGTTGTAGATGGAGTGGAGTGTGAAGAAGATTTGGCTGAGAGTGATCTTCATTCTATAGAATTAAATCTAGACAACTACAAAAACAATGATTGGATTCACTCTTCTGGTATTCCTCTTGATTCTAAAAGGCCTTCATTAGATGATGAACTCAAGGCAAGAAAGTCTACTTCTAAGAAGGGTTCAAGAAAAAGCACTTCTTTACAAAGAAGCATTTCTGATGGAGTGGACTGGGGGGAAAACAAAGCTGAAAACCTTCCAATTTCAGGAGATCATGTCATAGATTGGGGAAGAAGCTCTGTACTGGAGAAAGTAGCTTCTGGAAAAGCTTATGGTGATAACTTTCAAGGATACAATTCATCAAAGAACCTCAGGGACCAGATCTTATCTGGGTCGAGGCTTGGTTCGCTTAAAGTCACTGCCAGCCCGACAAGGCAGTGGGAACAAGCCCGGCCCTCAAGAGACCTTGCTGATACAGCTACAGAGAGAACTTCCATGGTCCAGGGTAATGGTTTGAAGTCTAAGCTGATGGAGATTAGAGGCGACGGTCTAAGTTGGAGAAAGTACAAATGAGCCCGACCCCGGCAACGAGAACCATTCGGTCGCTTGAGTTTGTTTGCTTGCAGAGAACATATAATGCAAATGCTATTCAGGGGTTATGAAAAGTATCTGGTTTCAAATTAAAGGTGTTGGCAGCCATGATTAAGAGCTGCTAAAAAGTTGCAGCAGCCCGCTGCTCAAAATCTCAAAGTTCCCAGATTGTGAAATAGAACTGCTCATGTTTTGTAAGATTCCTGTAGAAAAAGAAATGCTTTGATTGTTTTTCTTCTTCTTTTTGGTTTCAAGTACAAAAAATTCTTCAATTTGTTTTTTCTTGTTTGTTTCTTTGATATTTTTAATGCAGTAGCCTGCCCATCTGGAACTGGATAATGTTGAAAGGTGATGTGTTTGGAAAATTTTCAATCATGGAAGAGCTTTTTTAGCACTTAGTTTATTTGTCATAAAAAGGTAAACCAAATCATACATTGAAATGTCCATCAAACATGATAAAAGAAGTTTATACCCATTAAAATATTTGTCACAAATATTGAAACAAATATTGAAAACAACAGAAGTTCTAAAACCTTGATATTAGTTCATCCTATAAAAGTAGGTCAATCATCAACTAAACATCAAATTTGATGATTCAAATTTCCCAAACTCCCAAAGGTAGGAAAATTAATTACTAAAAGATTCCATTAAACGTACATTTTCAGTCCATAAGTTTGAGGGCCTTAAGCATGGAAGGATTAACCACACTATAGCCACCATCGACAACAAGGTTGAGGCCACTGACATAGTTGGCGTCGTCGCTAGCCAAATAGAGCGCGGCCTTGGCAATGTCATGAGCCTTGAGGGTGGGGCCCTTGAGATTGGCCCAGCTGGTGACCATGGCCTCCAGCCTCTCCGCCTGTGTCGTGTCACAGGGCCCTGCAATGGCTGTGGCCACGGTGAAGGGCGCGACACAGTTGACTCTGATGCCATGCTGACCGAGCTCGGCAGCAAGGTTTCTGACCAAGCCCAAAATGGCGCATTTGGAGGCTGCATATGGGTGCGTAGAGAGGCCTGCAATGTTGGTGGTTGAGCTGCCTGTGAACAAAATGCACCCCTTTTTTGCAGGTATCATCACCCTCGCTGCGTGCTTCGCCCCCCAAAATGCCCCCATCACATTCACACCCAACACCTGAAAAAATCATTCAATACTTCACTTTATATTTAATTTTCGACAAATATTATTTGCATATTATAAATTTGGTCAACAGAGTTGTGACTGGTTTTCAAACCTTTAAAAAGTTTATTTCTCATATATATATTTTTCACAAAATAGTTACTTCATATTCACCAACTCCAAGTTTTGAAGCTAAAATGCTAAGTTCATACTACTTATGAGATACTATATGAGAAGTAGTTTTGATATCATACTATTTAATATAACATCAAATTCCATTAAACTTAAAATGGATACTCCATAGATTGAAAATCGGCAATTGCATTGATGGAAGATCATTGGCTATACTGCGCATGAATTTTTTCATGCCTTTTTACTAGATCCATTTATAATATATTCACGAATTTCTTTTAATTGATATATTATTATTATTATTATTATTATTATTATTATATAAGACAAATGCCCTGTAATGTAAGTAATTTAATGAGAAAACCTTGTCCAAGTCAAATTTTGTGACGTCCAATATGCCGCCCAAGGGACGGTCAATGACGCCGGCGTTGGAGTACATGATATCCAGCTTGCCGTGCTGGCAGATGGCAGCGTCCACCACATTGCTGACGTCTTCTTCCTTCGACACGTCGCAGTGCATGTAGCTAACGCCGTCCCCGAGTTCCTCCGCGATTTTTTGGCCCGCTTCGTCCTGGATATCGGCGATTACCACTTTCGCTCCGTTTTCATGAAACGTCTGCACTGCGCATGCCCCGATCCCGCTTGCCCCGCCCGTTATAATCGCCACCTTCCCTTCCAGCCTGCAATTAATTCAAAACTCTCACATTATTTTATATTTATTTATTCTTTCTTTTTTGTGTCTTTTCTTATATTTTCAAAATGATCGGTGTCACTTCTTTTTTTTTTTCCAAGGGTAAACTCTGTGGGCACAATACTGATTTTTAAGACAAATTTAGCCTTTTTAAGTTCAAGCCAAAGTGAGCGGTGTTTTATTTTTATTTAACTTTTGGTCATTGAACACACTAATATTACTAAACTGCGAAAAGTAAGCAGAGTTAATAAGTACATAGCCATCTACGAAGTTTATAAATTTTGTCAAGAAATGAATTTTTATAACCTAATTGATTTTCGCAATTTCGGCGTAAGCTTACTCTACATATTTTCCATTTTTCAAGGAAATTTTTTTAATTTAAAGAACAAATATTTCATGTATGAAAAAAAAGAGAAAAGAGAGTTTTTTTCCTAAATAAATAAACCAACGTTATAAACTTGGCAATGAATAGTAGAAATTAGACATCCAACTAGGTAGGAAGATTAAAAATGAAACAATTTATTATGAGCAAAATTTACTTACCTTCTACTACTTTCTATTACACTAAGGCCATATTTGGTTCATTGGTTGGATTGGAGTTGGTTTGGAATCCAAATCCAAACGGATGTTTGGTTCACCATATTTAAACATGATTTTGGAATTGATTCCAAAACTATCAATTTTTCAATGTTATTCCAACTCTTCATATGATTTTGGTGTTAGTTTCAAAATATAATAAATTCTTGTCATCTCCTTTAATTTTTGTCATTATTATTTCTCTCAACCTTTTTTTATGTCCTTTCATCCCAAATAATACTCTGCATAGATATTGTGGCATTAATTAAATTATTAATATTATATATATTTTTTTTTGGAAACTTACCAGATTAATCAAATTTGGAAAATAATTACAAATATGGTCACTTCAATACAAAATTAACAATCATAGTCATATGTATTAATTATAGTACTATATTAATAATGATATTGTATTAATGAATAGAGAAAAATTTGGGTATAGTCCGGGCTGCACCCCCACCATGATGTCACTCATTTGGAGCCACATATCTTTTTTTTTTAATTTTTTTTAATAATAAATATAAAGTAAAAAAAATAGATGAGATGTGTGGTTCCAAATGTGCCACATGGGTGACATCATGCTGAGGGTGGAGCCTGGGCTACACCCAAATTCTTCTCTAATGAATATTAATAATATAGTAATGACATGTATTGTGGACTATGAAGCAAATATTTAAAATTTGATTATATTTGTGATTATTCTCTTAAAATGGCTCATTCATCACAATTTTCCATATTTTTATAGGTTTTTTTAGAAATCAATTAAATTGGAAAAGTATTTAAGGCAAAAAAAAAAAATAGCAATCATAGTCATAAGACTTAATAATTATACGGTAATATTAATAATTATACGTTATTATTATACGGTATTATTATATGGTATTATTAATAATAATATTCTATTAATATACAATAATGTATTAATAACATATAATATTGTATTAATAATAAAATAATACCATATAATGAGTATTAATAATATTTTAGTTTTTTACTATAAATGCAAATATTTTCAAATTTACATAGATTTGTAGTTATTTTGTGAAATTGGACTATCCAGCACAATTTCCCATTTTTATATACACATATGTAACATTATTATCCTTATATATGTTGAAATGTATTTATAAACTACATATTAAAAAGCAAATAAGAACATAAGGTCTTGTACAGGTTCAAATCCTCATTCTCTCAATATTTTCTCACTTATTATTTATTTTAAGTTAAACAATAATTGAGGTCAATTATTCAAATTCATTGATAATATATCCTTAGTCAGTTAAGTTATTACTCTTTTGGTAAAATGAAAGAAACATTAATATATAGTTAGCCATTTTTGTAGGGAAAATAAAATAAAAAAGTGGGTTTATGGGCATAGAAACCTTACCTTAAGAGAGGAGTTGCAGAGGCATTAAGACTCATCTTCTTCAACAACAAAAGCAAAAATGAAGGAAGCGATGGGAGAGGAGAGACAGACCAAGATAGAGCTTTAGATTTATTGATTTTGTTAAAGGGTGAGATTCTATGGTGCTCGATGAGATATTTATACAAGGAGAAATCATATTACTTCTGTCATAAATCACAAATTTAATTTATTTAAGGCTTTTTTTTTTAAGAAAAAGGTAGTTTATACAAGGTAGTTTGTTTTTTTTGTTAGAGAGTCGTCAACCGGACTTTAAGTTCATTAATTTTAGTTGTACGTGTACCTAACTTTCATTAATGCATATTAAGAAATTTTAGTCACAATAGCTATGCCGTGACATTACTTCCTGTTATTATAAGAGAACAATTTGGGTGCAGCCAACAAACTGTATGGCTCCAAAGGAGCCACATATCTCAGTTTTTTTTATTTTTTTATTTTAAGTATCCTTTTTTTTTTTTTTTTTTAATATTTCCTTCTTCCTGACATCACCTCAAGGGTGCAGCCTAGGCCGAACCCAAACTGGTCCCTTATTATAATAAGCATATTTGAACAGAACAAAGTAGGGAATTTGGTTGAGATATTGACAGGTGTAGCCATAGTAAGCATCCTAGTCAGCTCTCAGGTCAACACATTCCACCACCTCAGCTCAGTCAACACGAAACAATGGATTTCCTTTCCTGTTCGTTTTAACTCTCTGTAATAATTATGAAGGTGATGGAATTCTATATAGAGGTTGGAGTTCGTTTTGCTATCTTGTCCTTTTTTCTCATTCATTTACGTATTATAGTATTACTATTAGTATGTTTATGTTTAGTGTATTGTTGTATACAGCTCATTAGCGTTATCAAGTTAGGATTGTTGTTATCTATTTATGTTGTTAGGTTGTAACATGTGTGACTTATTATATGCCTCCACTCTTCATCTTCTATCGTAAACACTTGCTCTCAACTCTAATTTCTAAATTTTTCATACTCAATATCACAATATGACATGACATCAGAGCTTCAACTCTTCAATCTTGGGTTATTTCAACACTTCCATCTTGACCTTTTCCCTAAGTTTCTACAAAATTTGGACACCATCTTAATTTTCTTCACAATGGAGCTTCTTCAACAAATTTTCAAGACGAAAAAGCCCGTAGAAAATCCTGATCAACCTTAACCTCAAAAAAAAAAAAAAAGGTTATCAATCCTTCTTTCTCTTCCAATTTTTCTTCCTCCAAAAGAACTCCAACAATAATAAAGTCTAAAATCTTTATTCTTCTTCTTGATAATCATTGTCTATCTCATTCTTTACCCATCTTCAACTTTTGTTCAATTAAAAAAACAAAAAACAAAAAACCTCAAGTGTGCTTTTGTGCTTTATTCAACAAAAAAGTCAGATGATTTCATTGTTTTGTGGTAATCCAGTTCAACACCATGATCACGGTTTCAATCCCAAGAATCGGTATTTGGCTTTCATTTATTTGAAAGTAGTAATACTCTCTTTGTAGGGTTTGTGATCTCCCACCCCAACTTGTACTAAAAAAAATTAAAATTTAACTTTTTGAAAATTTAAAAATCAAAATAGAACAAATTTTGAAATTAGGGACTAGAATGATATGTTACCTTAAACATTGTTACATCTACATGAGTTATTAGGCTAAGAATTGAGATGCATGTTTTCTTACCCCCAAAAAAAAAAAAAAATAATAATTCAATAAGGAAAAAAAAAAATCAAATGGGTTGTAGTCGCCGGTGGTGGTCTACTCGCGTGCATGGGTGGATCTTTTAAGGGATTGGGGAGCCATCACCCTCCCAAAATTTTGGAAATGGTGTATTTTGTTGGTATAAAGTGAATTATATCATATTTGAATATATATTTTTTTGTCACGTGTGTGATAGTGTGTCCCCCCAAATTTGTTTTTTAAATATCTTTTTATAACACAAAATCATTATTAATATGAACTCCACACAATTTTGGTCCCCTCAATCTTTGTTATTTATCTTGCAAGCCTCTCTTTGTAAAGACCCAACCCAATCGATTCTCAGCCGGTATGCGCGGGACCCATCCCATTTGATCGATCACGAGCCGTTGCAGCTAGGCAAAGACTTGAGTTTTTTAAGAAAGTCGTGCAAATTTTGTTAGAGACAGAAAAGTGTTGAGAAACCAAAAGTTCAGCTTAGTTAAAGTACTTGGGAGCGCGAGGAGGTTTGTATGCTCATTGCTCGGGCTGTTCCTACCTTAATCCACTTTCAAGAACGAAATCCTACTAAGGAGGGAATATTGTAACATCCTAACTTTCCTACCCTTGTATTTAAGGTAATTTTTTATTTCCCGAGTCTTTTGGAGGTGTTTTAAATTATTTATTTAGTCTTGGAAGGACCCTAGGAACCTTGTCCCGAGAGGGGCAAGGTTGTCTTTTGTTATAAGGGGGCCAATTCGGTAAATTGTGGATATTGGCCCTTTAAATAGCTCTTTTTTACTCATTTAACCTATTTTTCCATAACCAAAACCCTAGCCTTTCTCGACTCCCTCTCTTTCAAGCTATCTCTCTTTTCCTTTAATTCAAGCTTCCCCTCCATTGAAATTTGTGTCATGCTGCCTAGATTCGTTTTGATGTGGTCCTGTTGAAAGCTTCAGAAATCAAGCCTTGGTTTGCTCAAATTCATCTAAAAAATTGTGCAAAAAGTTGAAGTTAATAAGTTTTCTACATTTTAATCATGTCTCCCGAGAAGACAGCTTCAAATATGTTGATCACATTTTTTCAATTGACATGTTTATTTTGCTACGAAATTTTCTCTTGAAAATGTCTTGTGAGAAGACGCCTCCAGACGTGATTCTAAACCTTCGACCGAAGCAAGCGCAGCCATCAGATTTGCGCCAGACCAATAGTCGACCCTGTAGTTTATGCCCAAAACTAGTCGCTACCGTTGACCGACATGTTGATTATTGACTGAATTTTCCATATAGTCAATTTTGGGTAATTTCGACGTTCTGAGTCCGTTTTTAACAGTTTAAGGTGCTAATTTTGTCCCGATTGCAAGTTATAGGCCCCAGAAGTCAGAAAAGCTTAAGAATAGCTCATTAGACTTAGAAATTGTAGAACCTTTGGATTTCGACCAAGGTAAGGGAATTCTTCATCAAACTCTAGGCTTAAACTGATAGCTAGTATGTGATACGTACGACTGTTGAATGGGTTCATGGATGATTGACTGATTGATATTCCTGTCCCAACCATTTATGATGCCTATGTCAACCATACTACAAGAATTGAGGCTTTCTGCGACGGAAATTTCTGTCGTAATTGGTGTTGTTTTTCGTCGCGAAAGCCTACCGCGACGAAAATACTTCCGTCGCCACGTCCGTCGGGGCAAACGTGTCGCGGTAGCCTATCGCGATGGAAAAATGTTCTCCGTCGGCTAAAGTCCTCATTTTCGTCGGGGAATCGCTTCGTCACTGTTGAAACTTATTGCGATGGAATCTTCATCCGTCGCGGTAGGTTTCTACGGCGACGGAATGCGTTCCATCGTGATAGGTATCTACCGTTACAGAGATATATTCCGTCGCTATAGTTATCTACTGTGACGGATAAATATTCTGTCGCGATAGGTATCTACCGCGACGGACTTTGGTTCCATCGCGATAAGTTTCTACGGCGACGGAACATTCTGTCGCCTTAGTGCTTCAGAATATTTTTTTTCTATTTTTTAATTTTATGTAGGTATTTCATTCTTTACCAAAATACTTCAATACAAAATAAA
>JBBMKA010000018.1:15743608-15760497 GCA_037833695.1 Sechiopsis laciniata | reverse complement strand
ATCTTGATCTAATCTGTTGAAAATTAGAGAAGAAATTTTGATGAAGCCCAAACCCTAGCGATTGGATTGGATGGAACTGTCGATTCTCGGCCGCGATGAAGGACTTGAATCTGAAGCGTCGATTCTCGGCCGCGAAGAAGCTTGGCCAGAATCCTCCTTTTAGTCTCCGCCGGGATTAAAGGTGACAAGATGGAGATCATACCTTGCCCTAGAAATGTGTAGAGATGGAGATTGCAAGAAATGAAACCCTAGAAAATTGGATGGAGATCGTGTGAAGGCAGAGAAGATCGCGAGAAATAAGAGATGAAAAAAAAAAGAACACGCTCAATAAGAAACGGAACGGGAGAAACTCCAATATGGAGTTTCTCATTTATATGCCAAAAATAAGGAACGTTTTTTTTTATTTTGGGAACGAGAAACGGAAACAGTTACCAAACAAGACCGTTTCTCAAAAAATGAGAAACAAGAACGAGAAACAAGAAACGGGAGCATTACCAAACGGGCCCTAAGTTTCCAAGCATTAATCGTGATCTTGCAATCTTTAAGTAAGTGAAGGGTCGTTTCTTCTTCTCGACCACAAAGGTGGCAAACCTGCGTGATATCAATACCCTTAGAATAAATATTTGATCTAGAAGGAACAAAAATTTTTAAAAGAGCCAAACCCCAAATTTGATTTTAGAAACTTTCCAAAACCGCTTCCACGTGAGGCAGGCCGGGAAAGGGTTCGAAGAAGCTTAAACATCCCTACCAGCTAAAAGTATAGCGAGATGATAGGCATTCTTGACAGAGAAAAAACCATTTTCGAAATTCCAAATAATTTCATCCTCTCGCTTGCTACGCCCGACATGAATACTTAAAATACGATCAGCCTCCTCCTTATTGAAAATAGACTTAATGGCTCTAACGTTCCAAAGAGGACCATTTTTTTATCTTGAACACATATCGATTCTTCCACTCCTCACTAACAGAAGTGGGCGTGTTATTGGCATTATCGGGCAACCACGGATCCTTACCAATAATAATCCTTCGCCCATCTCCCACCCTCATCCATCTATAGCCATGGTGAAAAAAGTCTCTTCCTCAAATAATACTTCTCCAAGCCATGGAAGGGTTGTTACCCAACGGGGCAGATAAAAAATCACCATTCCGAAAATATTTCCCGCTGAGTATCTTGAACAAGAGGCTATTTCGAGACCTAGTTAACCTCCAACTTTGCTTAGAGAGCAACGCTTGGTTAAAGGCCTCTAACTCACGAAAGCCAAGGCCTCCTCGGACCTTAGAGACGCAAAGATTCTTCCAGCTCATCCAATGCATCTTGTACTTCTCGCCACTAGAACCCCACCAGAAATTAGCACACATACTTTCCAACTCTTTAATAAGCCCTTTAGGGATTCTAAAGCAACTCATGGTGTAGGTTGGAATCGCCTGCGCGATGGCTTTAATGAGAATCTCCTTCCCCCCCTTTCGAAAGCAACAAACTTTTCCATTTCACGAGGCAATTCCCCACTTTCTCCTTGATAGCCCCAAACACTCTTTTTTTCTTCCTCTTAGCTTGGGAGGGCATACCTAGATAAGTACCCAGGTCCTCATCCAAATTAACCCCCATCAGCTTACTAAGATCCTCTTTCAAAGGAGCATCAACCACTTTACTAACTAACATGGTAGACTTCTCAAGATTGATTCGCTGGCCCGAGGCTTGGCAAAAAACAGACAAAATATCCTTGACCATCATGCAATCAGAATCCCTTGCCCTAAAAAATAAAAGACTATTATCAGCAAAGAAAAGATGGGAAATAGAAAGCCAGTAACGATTAATTTTCAGACAAGAGAAAGAGTTAAGAGATTCTTCCCTGAAAAGAATAGCAGAAAGGCCTTCAGCACAAAGAAGAAAAAGGAACGGAGACAGAGGATCTCCTTGCCTTAACTCTCTTTGGGGAGCGAACTCGATCTGTGGCATGCCATTGATCAAAATTGAGTATCTAACCGACGTCACACAAGCTTTGATGATCTTGATCCATCTCGCGCTGAAACCTAGTTTATGCATCATACCAAAGACAAAGTGCCATTCGACCCTATCATAGGCCTTGCTCATATCGAGTTTTAGGGCAATCATACTATCTTTTTCATTCTTGATCGAATTAATAGAGTGAATACATTCAAAACCAATCAAAACATTATCAGAGATGAGTCTACCTGGCACAAAAGCTGACTGATTTGGAGAAATGATCTTGTCCATAACACATTTCATTCTGTCCGTAATCATTTTGGCAATAATTTTATAAACATTATTACATAGACTAATAGGACGGTACTCTTCAATTCTTTTAGGAGCATGAGTTTTAGGAATAAGAGTGATAAAGGTTTGATTCAAGGGGCCTACATCAGCTCCCTCATTGAGAACATTTAAGACAAACCTCAGAAACACCTTGACCCACAATATCCCAATGTTTTTTAAAATAAAGACCATTAGTGCCATCTGGCCCCGGAGCTTTGGTAGGGTCCATGCTTTTAAGAGCAGCAAAAACTTCATTGGTAGTGAAATTTTTGTCAAGATTAGCATTATCCAAATCAGAGATTTTTAGAATCACACAATAAAAAATACGATCCTGAAAGGGCCCATGAACACCTTGGGAAAGAAAGATGTTTAGGAAATAGTTCTGACAACTTTAGAGACCTCTTCCTCCCCTTCAACCCAATCACCCAAACCATTTCTAATACCCAAAATTCTATTTCTTTTCCTCTGATGCGAGTCCTTGGCATGGAACCATTTAGTATTACGATCCCCTAAGGCTAGCTAGTCCTCCCTCGATCTCTGTTTCCAGTAAGATTCTTCTTCAGCCAACAAATTCTCAATGTCGATCTCAAGGGCCCTAACCCTCTCTGGGGAGCCAACAACATCCCAGGCAAGAGTATCTTTAAGGTCTTGCTCTTTTCTCAAAATGGCATTTTTAAGAGACCCATCTAACCTAATCAGATTCCAGGATGACAATCTCTCAAGACTGTCTCTAATAATGTCAATCATTCCTGAGACTGAAGTAACACCCGAGGCTGAAGAGTCCCAGGCAGCAGAAATAATCTCCTTGCATTCAACGAATTTAGCCCACCCCTCCTCAAATCTAATGATCTTACGCCTAGGTCTATCCCAGTACCTAATCTCAGACTCCCAAGAGAACGAGGCTAGAATAGGCCTATGGTCCGAAGAGTGATAATTAAGATGCTCAACAATGATTCTACTAGACTTATCAACAAAAGAAGAGTTAGCGAAATACCTGTCTAGACGAACTCTAGTGGCATCAGGAGACCTGTTGTTCTTTCTCCTAGTAAATCGATCACCTGAGTGGCCAAGATCAGACAAACCACACTCATCAATAGTTTCCCTAAAGCCTTTCACAAAAGCAGCATTCCTCTTCCCACCAAACAATTGTTCGTTTTAAAAAAGAACTTCATTGAAATCACCCCCTAACAACCAGGGAAGGGTTGAACAAGCGTTCAACCTATGCAGTAAATCCCAAGAGTTTTTTCTCAAACTGACATCAAGATTCCCATATACCCCAGTAAATCTCCACCTGAAAGAAACCTCTTTCACAGTAACATCAATATGCCTCTTGGAATAAAAATTCACCGAAATATTCACTTAATCATTCCATAAAAGCATCAAGCCCCCACTTAAGCCAACACAAGGGACACAAAGACAGTTGTCAAACTTGCACGCAACATGAACTTTAGCAGCAGTAACATCACAACATTTGGTTTTCGAAATAAAAACGAGCAAAGTTCAAACTTTTGCACTTCATGACAAAGTGCTCTCAGGGCTTGGGGGTTTCCCAACCCTCGAGCATTCCAACAAAGAGTTTTCATTGCGTCCGGCGGGGCTGACTCTCAGCCTCCACCGATATCGCATTGCTGCTAGCAACGTACTCCTTCAATTTTTTGACACCCACCTTATCGTCCTTAGCTTCCCATCAAATGCTTTCCCAACATCTTTACTTTTGTACCATCTTTGACAGTTGACTCCATCACCGTACAAAGATTCATTTCAAATTGTTGTTCTTTGAAGTAGGATCCCCCTCCATCAACCTTTCCTTTTTATCCACATCAGCACCAGGTTTAAATCCCATCTCAATCACAATTTCTTTTCCTTTATCCAAGCCTATTGAATTATGAGCTGCCATATTTTTTCCACCATCTTTTGCACTATCTGAACCTTCCACTTGGACACTACTATCCAAACACCTCATTAAAGCGCTTGACTCAACAATTTCTGGCCTAACAGCATTTTTGGAGCTAATTAAACTGTTTTTTATAAGTTCGGCCTTATCCAATTCGAGCCCATCAAGACTACAATTATCTACAAGGGTTCTTAGACCAATTCCATCTTTATCCACCTGATTCAACCCAATTATCCTGGACCTTTTTTAATATCTTTTTTACAAGGCCCAATAGTTCTAAATTCAATCCTAGGCCCATTCTCTTTCCTTATTTCCACCGCATCATTTAGGTCAAGAAGATTTCCCGCTTTCCTAAATTTCTTTTTGAAATTGTACGCTGTTTCTGTGCAAAAATCAGACCATTTTGAGTCGTCGAATTCTTTTTTGCAGCCGACTGACTCTAATTTAGGCCATCAATCACAATCTCTTTCCCTTTCGATGGAGTCACCGGAACAACTTTCTGTTGAGCAATTTTTCGACCGACTACATCCTCTTTCCTTGCCACACAGTGATAGACCTCAACCGAACCACCAAAAAGATCTTCATTTTTATCATCATTCCTTCGAGGCAAATCCTCTTTTGCTCGCCATCTAGCTGATTCTTCCTCTTCTCGCCAATGGTACCCCTAATTTTTTATCCCCCTCTACCTCTTCCAAAACCAAAGCTACCCCTATTTCTTTTCGAGAATCGACCAGCGCTCGGAGGGAAGCTACTACTTATAGGCTCTTTTGATTTTTCTACACATTTCTTTGACATAGGTACGGATTCAACGTCACCGTTTTAATTACATTTACTTCGGCAAAAGTCCATTCGTTATTTTCTTTTAAAAAAATTGAAATAATGTTGTAACAATATAATAATGTATATGTAAAGTAATATTACACAAAAAAGTAAAATCAGCCAACAAATGTAAGTTATATACTATACAATACACACGCCATACCAAATCAAAATGCATGGAATTGGTGACGATTTGTGAATTATGATTATTCACTGGAATTGGCGAGGCCAACCATATTGAGCATATGGCGGTCCTCTTTAAACCTCTCCAACACAGTACCACCCTTCACTCCATTATTGTTATTACCCCCACTCTGCTTTCCCTGTTGTCCTACACCCCAGCATTCTATCACTTCCGGCTCTACTCGGTTCGTCTTCGACAGGCATGGACTCCCGAATGTCGTGCACACAAATGTATGCCCCTGATCGAAGCTTGCTGACACGAATAGACCGAAGTGGTTCACCTTTCCTCCGAAGCCAATGCCGTTTGGGAGACTATCTGAACTGAAATTTACTGCACACTGCCAGACAACAAAGACTTGGAAACATCAAAATAAAATTGAGATAGATGAAAAAGATTAGAAGGGGAGTGGAGAAGTTACCCATTGTAGGTTATTGTTTGCTCCAGTGGGTTTGTATATGGCTGCCTTTGGATACAGCTGAAATAGAAATGATTTCAGATCTCCATAGAAATCGCCATGCCTCTCCCATGGCTGAGAAGCATAACCTCCATATATGTAACCTTCTTTATCCTTCACTACCAGCACGGTTGGTCCTCCGTCGTTTCTGCAAAAAGGAACAAATAAACAACCAATTCTTGTAAGGTGAGCTGCTCCTTCAGATTTGGTTGCAATCAGTCAATTTTCAAAAAAAAAAAAAAAAAAACATTGAACAAAAAACTGTTAATAGGACAAGAATGCTAAGTAATTCCCAAGCTTGTTGGAAAAAGTTTGATTGATCAATAAGACTGGTCAAGTGTCAATCGAGAAATAGAATCGGTTCCATCAAATAATCTACTTTGCATATTGTGTGAGTATTTGAACCAGCTTATGACTAATCTCACGAGAAAACTACATGATCCTACTAAATTCGGTTGTTAAGGAAATTCGTAAGAAATTAATTCTTGACTACCATAAATTGAACTCAATTCTTACTTAATGATTGCTAAGGTCATTATTGTCTGCTAAATCAACTCATGATGGTTATTGCACTTTCTACGATATTTTTTTTTAACTAGTGCATCAGAATTTTGCTCCACTACGTGCTTGGGACACCTGCGCTCGTCCCAAGCCCTAGTTTTGTAAGAACAATAGATTTTACAATTAAGCTCACTCAAAAATTTCAAACTTGGGACCTCCAAGAGAGCATAGCTTGGACACTTCATGTCTCTACCAATAAGAGCACCGTTTTTTTTTTTGGAAACCGATTAAGACCACCATTTTAAACAACGATAATCTATTTTATACACAGTACTTTCTCTTACAAGCTACAACAAAATTAAGACTAAGTTACCGAAAAGGTCAGTGAATCGGTAATTGGCTCTCTTAATTGAGAGCAGTAGCATCCTCTACGTAGGGTTTGTGATCCCTTTCCCTCAATGTGCACTCAAAAAAAAAAAAAAAAAATTAAGATTGAGTGGAGCATTCTTTGGAGTTCCTCTAAACCCAAAAGTCGAGCTTTTTTTTTTTGAGAAGACCAGAAGTCTAAGCTAATCGAATTAGTTAAACGTTTCTGTTAAAAAAAAAAGACAAAAAAGAATACTGAATACATTATATTTAATCTTTCAAGCATATTTTAAACATAAGCTACGGAGAAAATTGGAGAAGACAGCCCCTTAAAATTCAAGTCCATAAGAGAAGCTTTATGGTGTTCTTTCTTTCTTTTTAACTTTATTTTTGAAGGGGCTAACTTTTACTAAGCTCTTGGCAGTTGGCATCTTGAACCTTTCTGTATGTTTTTCTTTCCATTGTTTTCCCTAATAGAAGTCTTGTTGCTTTAAAAAATCAAAATGGCTACAAAAAGAGAAATAAATAAATGTACTTACGCTACGTTACCCAAAAATGTAGTGAAACTCAGCCCATTCATTGAGCTATGGTAAAGTAGTCTCCAGTCCTCCAGCTCATGCTGAGGAAGAGCTCCTCCTAAATGCCAAGCATATTCCTTCTTTAATAACACAAGATTAGAATCTATATTTTCCCCATATACCAGCCTTGGAACTTGACATCCATGTCTCCCTACACAGCAACCATGAAAATGCTTAAGAATTATACAAGCTTTCTTTAAAGTTCTAATATCTAGACTAGAATCAAAATCGGTTTGGTACACGGGTCAAATACTGAAGTATTTAAAGCAAGTATAACAAGATATTAGTAAGTTCCAGCACCAGAAAAACAAAGGAAAAGAAGACCTCTTAAAAAACAAACAACTATTAATCTAATATGATTATAGTGATGATGGAAAACATTACATTGAGTGAAATATGAAACCTTGACTGTATTTTAACCCAGTGATCAAACAAGGATTTTGTGAATCTAGAGGTTATAAGTTCAATCAACGGTAAGCCACCTACCTAGAGATTTAATGGTCAGCTGAATGTAATAGGGTCAAATGGTTGTCCCAAAAGAATAATTGAGATACGTGTAAGCTGGTCAAGACATTCCCACTGTTATAAAAAAAAATGTTCAATTTGAGATTTGTAGATTTATCATGAATAAAGAAAGTTGGAATGAATGTATTCAACAACACCTAATCCAAATCAAGCATAATCATTAATGAAGGGAAAGTAACAGAGATCAATTAAATAGTTTGAGAAAATGATGATCAAGCTCCAATAAACCTATGGTAAGAAGAACTTAAATCTTACTATACTGCACAGAGATTGATGGAAAGATAACCAAATACCTATATCAGGTGGCATCAGCAAGCTTCCAAGAAACTTCCTGACAGATGGAAGCAGAGCACACCAGTTTTTGAAATCTTCATACGTTAATTGTTCATTGTTCTCTGAGAATGTCGCTGCATGAACAA
Source organism: Sechiopsis laciniata (assembly GCA_037833695.1). NCBI lineage: Eukaryota > Viridiplantae > Streptophyta > Magnoliopsida > Cucurbitales > Cucurbitaceae > Sechiopsis > Sechiopsis laciniata. Next base: position 15,752,482 of record JBBMKA010000018.1, on the reverse strand, counting down.
ATATTTGTATGGCATCCTGATGTGAATCCAATCCAGGTTCATTATTTGTTGAGGAGAATACATAATTGAAGATTGCTATTAGAACCGATTCCAGATCAGACCTGGCATTGGCATGAATGAAAGCTAAGAAGGCACATATAATCATGTCCAATCACATTTAAATGATAAATCTAATTTTTAGGACTTGGTATCATCGAACTAGTAGGCTTTGTTAATAAAAAGTTAACCACTAATTAAAGAAGAGATTACCTGCCAAGGGAACCATCATCTGACACATCTAATAACTGATAAATGAACTCTTCAATTTCATCGTTTGTTCCTTTCTCATAAGTGCCCTTCAATGCAAATGATGACATATTAAAAAAAATCATCACAACTAGACCTAAGAATATATGATGGCTTTCAAAGATAAATAATGATGAATGACAAAAAATCAGGTACTAAAAAAGCTTGCCAACAGCACCAAAAGATTTGTATATTCACGTGTCTTGCACAACCTTTATCATGGCCTTCCAGACGTCTGAGATTAGTAAACACCAGAACTCAATTGCAAGTTGAGCAGTGTTTTGATATCGTGAGTGTTCAAGCCAGCTTGCACATGACAATGGCAGACCCTACTTACATTTGGTTGTCAAGGTATCTCAAAAAGTTAATTCTAAGTGGATGACTATCATAGATTGAATTCATAACTTCTACGCACTTTATGATTTACAAGACCCTTATTTGACCAATCCACTAAACCATTCTATGACGGTTGCAAGTTGGGCATTTAGATGCCAACATTTCCCTCATGGCAAAGAACTTTTTTAAAAAAAATATTTTTGAGTATCGTGGTCTGTTTACACGCACCTAGACTATTTTTACGGGACATAGCGCCTAACCCTACAACATTTTTTTTTTTGAGATTACAACAATTAGAGATGGGGGGATTCGAACCCAAGACCTTTTGGTCATTAGGTGTATACTAATGCTGCTGAGCAACTACTCTTGTTTAACCCTACAACATTTGGAGTTAAGGAAACTCGTAGGAAATTAATTCTCATATAGGTGAGCACCATGAATTGAACCAATCACCTCTTGGTTATTTAAGGTCTTCATGGATTCGAATCCCTCCCCTCATTTGTCAATATTGTAACCTCACTTGCACGACCATGGCCACAAACTAACAACGTTCGATATCACACTACTTAAGAAAACTACACATATAGTGAAAGAATGATAACAAAAGAACTCTCGGAGTCAAACGATTTAAATAATAATCTAACACCTTTAAAGACTGTTATAGCCCTTGAACTCCAAGAATCAACTACAAGACTACGAGCTTAGAGAACTAAACTATCCCATTAACGAATGAAATTATAAATCTGCATCATTGACTTTAGAAGGGAAATGAAATGATAATGTTCAAACTGCACATAAATTTGAAAAATAGAAAAACCCCAGATGGCTTACTTTAGCTATAACGAGGTCTTCATAAGTAAGCTTCTGATCCCTGCGCTTTTGTGTCATTAAATCGAACAATCTTTCACCAAGAGGACCGCAAACTCCAAAAAAGTTCTACCAAGAACAAAACCAATAAAGGGCAAAATCAGAAATCAGCCCATATGGGCAATAGATGAGAAAAAAAATTAGAACCTGACCTCGAAAACAGAAGGCGATACAAATCTGCCATTGCTATTCGATTGTGCGGCAAGGGAGAGGAACAGTGAATTGAGATCTTCTAGTTCTTTCTGGGTAAAAGCTCTGAAGCGATAATTGAATTCGATCAAGCACTTGATGCAAATTAGAAATGGAATCTGCGAAGAGAGTAAAGAAAGAGAGACCTGGAAGCTGTAATGAAGCGAGGATTTGTTTGAGGCGATTGAGCGTTGCCCATTTACAGTAAATTGGCGATTGATTGCTACGTTTCTTTGTTCTTCTTCTTGATTTTCTCAGCGATTTATAGCTCTGCTTTCAGCGATTTATAACTCTGAACAAAATGTAACCCAGATAAATATAAATTGCATCTTTGACACAAATTTTTCTTTAAGGATTTTTCATTCATTTATTTATGGGCTTTTTACAATATTAGACCAAAAGGATAAAAATATTGAACGCGTATTTACATTTAAATATTTTAGCAAAAGTAATCCACGGTGGTTTCTTAAGGAAATTAGTTTTATTGTAAAATTATACAAAGAGCAATACTTATTGATGGACAAGTATTTTGCTTCTTCTTTTTTTTTGTTTTTTAATAGTTTTGATTAATAGAGAGAAAAATGTTAAAGTGAAAAAAAATATATAAAAATGTAAAAATATGTGGTAAATACTTACTCATCCTTACCTTTACATAAGTATATCTCTTATACAAATATCCTCCCTATAAACTAACATTTAGTAAAATAGAAAAGCACTCAATTTTTTTATCACCAAATCGTTGGCAGTTTTCAACTTCCATTTCCAACCTAAAATTATCTTGTTAAAAATTTCTTCAATAGTGAAGATGTAAATAACTCAAAATTATTTTGTAAATACTTTCTTAAAATAGACCATTTACGACAATTTCCCTTAAGGTTTCTTTACATAACCATTTGGTTTGTTGTTTTTTATTTTTAAAATTTAAGATTATTTGTACTCAAATTTTCGACAATATATTTTATCTTTCTTACATTTTTCCTTTAAAAAAGTATATAAATGTTAACTAAATTTCAAAAACAAAAACAAATTTTTGGAAACTATTTTTTTTTATTTCTAAATTTTGGTTTGTTTTTTTAAAATATAGGTAAGATGTAGATATCCTAGTAAGGAAATATATATAGTGAAATAGTTGTTGTAGGCTTAAATTTCAAAAACCAAAAATTAAAAACAAAATGATTATCAAACTGGAACTTAAAGACTAAATTGTAAAAGGTTAGAATCATTTTTGTCCTTTCTATTTTGGTATCTAAACTTTTAGACCCGTTTGATAACCATTTGGTTTTTTGTTTTTTTTTTATTTTTGAAATTTAAGCTTATTCTTACTCAAATTCCCTACAATGTCATATTTGCTACAATATGTTTCGATTTTCCTTAAGTAGTTGAATGCTAACTAAATTCAAAAACCAAATCAACCTTTTGGAAGTTATTTTTTTGTTTCCAAATTTTAGTTTGATTTCTAGAAATATATGTAAAATGTAGATATTTAAGAAAGAAAAATCATATGATGAAATAGTTGTCGTAAACTTAAATTTCAAAAACAAAAAAATAAAAATAAAATAGTTATCAAACCGGATCTTAAAAGTTTAATTTTTATTTTTAGATTTTTTTGTTTCATTTTAGTCTTTAAATTTTTTATTTTAATCCCTACACTTTCAAAAAAAAATAAAAAATTTATTAATTGAAATGTGTTTAATAATGTTAATAATTTATTATCAAGAAAAAAAAAATGCTTTCCTACATATATGGATGTATTGGGAGACTCTATCTATACACATATGTGGCACACTTGGCTTGCATATAAATTATTTCTTTCCTTTTTATATTTTCATGAATTTTAATTATAAGCATTTATGTGGTAAGAAAAAATTACAAAAAATTTTCAATGAAAACCAACATTGAAATAAAAGTGAAACCGTAACCAAAATAGAATAAATTTGAAAGTTTATGCCCGTTTGATAATCATTTGATTTTTTGTTTTTGGTTTTGAAATTTAAGCTTCTTTTTACTCACATTTCATACAATGTACTCCATCTTTTTTACAATATATCTAACTTTTCTTAAACAAATTTTTAGAAGCTACTTTTTTTTGTTTCCAAATTTTGGTTTAGTTTCTACAAATATAGGTAAAATGTAGCTATTAGAAGAAAATATATAGTAAGATAGTTGTGTAGGCTTAAATTTTCAATCAAAACAAAAAACAAAATAGTTATCAAACGGAACCTTAAAAACCAAAATTGAACTTTTAAAAATGTAGGGTCTAAAATTCAAAATCTATGAACAAAAATAATATTTTTAACTATTAGAAACGGAGAAATACTTGCATATTTAAAAATTATTAAAAACGAAAAAAAAAACTTTATAACAGTGTTACATGAACTAAGTAGCATTAGCCTACTCAAAAGTAATAGTATTCCAATACTATCGTCTATCACTTAAAAGTCTTGTTTTTATCGCTTCAAATCTAAAATATTGTTCAATTTAAAATAAAGGAAAACAATACTAACAAAAGGTTCTCCACAATCACAAATTTGATCCTCAAATCCTTGTGATTAAATTGTTAGCCTAAGTCGGCTAACATCGAATATACAACATATTATATCAATTGACCACAATTTTTAAAATGATGACACCCTTATTTATTTATTTTAACTAATGACACCATTATTTCTTTATTGTTCTATGACAACCTTTAATACAACACCTTAGCATAAACTACATTAAATTAGAGATCATATACATTAAAGAGACAATCATCATTTAATTCTCAGATCAAATTAGTGACCGGTTTTTTTTTTTTGGATCAAATAAGTGACTGTAATTTTCTTTTATGACTACATTTTTTTCAAAAGTAATTTTTCTATGACCAGTGACTGTAATTTAACAATTATACACAGCCAAGTCTATAATATATATATAAACAGACCAGTCTGGTTGATGATGGTGAACACGTGCGAGGCTCACTTTTGATCAACCCGATTGCGACGCGATGAACAGCTTCAGCTAGAAGAATCCGATTCCATCTCTACTGAAATACGCTGTTCGGTCGGTGGGTTTCGTTTTTTGCTTCTAAATTCTGTATATTGATTCTTTCCCATTCTTGGGGTTCAATGTTTTTGAGGGATTTGTGTTTTTGAGCTTTTCCTAGTGGTTCGTAATCCGGTCTGGACGCAATAGTGGATGATAATTTCGAGTAAGTTTTCTGCTTTTATTCTTGGGTTTTCTGTCCATTCTCAGGCTGTGTTTAAATACTTGTTTTGGGTTTTTATTTGGTGTTTTGTTGAGTTTTAATTGTATGAACGTGAGGGAAAAACGAAGGGGAAAATGGAATTTCTTCGAACAACTTGAATCCAATCACTTAGCCTGCGGATTTTTATCTGGAGGTTTGAATTTTGTGTGTCTGCCCTGTTTAATTTGATGATGAACGTTGCGGAAGGTAATCTGATTTGTTTCTTACAGATCTACTAGGAACTAAATTCAGCTTGGTTATTATTGAAATCTCTTGATTTATGTTGTGTTACTATTATTAAGATGGGTCTGGCCTCCCAGTTAGTGAGCGAGGAGCTGGGTCAAGGGAAGGCTTGGGGGCAATGCCCCCGAAACTTAGTCGAAATATGTAATTAAGTTTTATATTTTTTTATGGAGCTTTTATGTATTTGGGTAAATATGCTATATAAACTCTTCTAAAATCCTTGCTCTGTTTGCCAAACATTTTGTATTGTTATCTTCTAATAAAATGGTTTATTTGTGGATGTAGCTAATGGTAACACAACGCTAGTGGACTGCGTAAATCTGTGTTCTTTGTCTCGCGTGTTTTCGACTTTCATAACACTTATGTTCTTTGTTTCTTTAACTGTAACTTGGCTCTGTCTATCTCAAGTCTATTTTCAACTGTTGATTCTTTGTTAATTGTTGTTAGAATATATCAAGTTGAGTTAATTAATTTACTTATAATAACCATCAAGTTATATTAATGCATAGACATACAGATATTGGGTTAGGACTGAAAATGTGATTGCTTTTTGGAAAGCAGGATAAGGACTACATAAAACTTCGTTGTAATAATGTCAAGACCGTGGGTTCTTGTCTGTCTGCTGTTACTAATCGTGTTCTCGTCGCAATTTGAGTGGAGGCAACAGTATGAGAACGAGCTTGAAGCAGGTCCAGATGCTTCTCAAAGAGAAACACATTTGTCCGAAAGAGAGGAAGCTGTAAAAGAAAAGGTGGAGTTCCAGTTATCTATCTCTTTTTTCTATTGAAGCACGTACATATTTCAAGTGTTTAAACTTTTTCAATGCTCTAAATGATTAGGTGTTCAATTGTTCAGTCTTATTTTATTATATAAGACACATAATATATGTATTTGTGCTCCCCGGTTCTGTAATTGGTGGAATACGGTCATAGGCCATGGAAGAAGGTATTTTGGCTTAGAATTCATTCCAATATGGAGAGATTGTCCAGTCTCTCAAAGTGTTAGGGTACTTCTTGCGTGTGGTTGTGCGATCTTGAGATATTATAATCGTGACTTATAGATCATTTGAGACCTCTCGGCTCTCAGTTTCATCAATGGGTGGATGTATAGTACGAGACCACAAGATTCACCAAAATGATATTAAATATTCCTGTCCAATCATAAGGACATCTATATAGTTTTCCTAGCACAATTCCTAAGGGATTTTCTTTACCTCGAGGAAAAATCCTAGTAATCTTGAATGAAGCTCAAGATGTTCGGATGACATTATTAAGAAGTACCAAATATCTCTTTAAGTAGATACAATGTTTTTTTTTATATCCGTGTTGGTTAGGTCAGCATGTGCACACCTCGACTATTTTCATCGGACAATCTTCTGTCCCTATTACATTAAGTTGTCTTGGTAACTCGTAGAAAATTAATTCTTAGTTAGGTGATCATTATGAATTACAATGGTTGTTCGAAAACAAGGGATGAATAGATCAATGATGTTTTCCTCTTCATTTGTAAGGTTGACAAAACAAGTTGGTGAAAGTGCCGCATGAGAATTCTTTTTTTGATTTTTTTTATAAGAAACAAATATATATTGTTACTAAGAAGATAGATCAGGAAGAATGGGAGGAAGAAGAGAAAAAAAGAAATATGAGATCTCTCAGTTTCATCAATGGGTGGATGTAAATGCCAACTACATAGGCAAACAATAACAAGGGGTAAATACAAAAAAGAATAACAAAAAGATACAAGCAATGTACACTATAAAATAAAAGTTGAATGTCGATGTAACCATGCTTATCGATGTCGCCAAATGAATGAAATGAGGTGAGAAGAAGAAACCCACCGGTTATCCATATTTGTTCTCCCCCATATTGATATTTGTGTAGTTAGTGCCGGAATCACCAAAAGAAAGTTGGAAAAGATTCTCGCCCATATGAAAGCTCCAGTGATAATGTAGTGTAAGTCAATCAGAGATATTGTTGTTGGCTCTCAAATATCTATAGTCGCATAAATGTGAAGTAGATATGAAGAGAGAAGATAGACCTCTCTTCACCAGTGAGGGGTCTCAAGATAGAGTCGATACATAGAGTGGTTTTCTAAGATCTCGAAGAGATGTTTTAAAAAATAGAAAACTTCTTTTGATGTTCTCATTAGTTTGTTGCCTTTGAAAACTAAGAGAAGACGTGAACCTTCTTCAGAATGCGTTCCTAGTTGATTTTCATTAGAAAATACGTGGATTTTCTCATCACATGCTCTTATAGCATCTGACATAATAAAGCACAGAGGTTAATCAATCTTCCAACTCCCCCCGTATGAAGGGTGTTCTACAATCAAGACACCAGTAATCATTAGAGAGGGCTCGCAGAAATCTTTGATATCAAAACTCAAGATAATTTTGTAGTTCTCTCTATAAAATGTCCCCCAAGTCTCGTGTGCCGACGACCATTTGATAGTCTTTCCTTGTAGTAGTATATGGAAGTAAACCATCATGGAGTGACCCAGTGATCAAAAGGGTCTTGGAGAACTAACAGGGTGATTTGTTCAATCCATAATGGTTATCTACATAAGAATTAATTTTCTATGGATTTCCTTTACATCAGCTAGAGTTTAATATAAGACGGGTTTATCATTGTTTTAATTATAGTGCCCTTTATCATCTTTTCACATGTATTGATGTACACAGCTAGAGCAACCTTGTATATTTGTATATAAATACTCCTCTAATGAATAGAAGGAGACACATTGATTCTCTCAACATTAGCGTTAACATGATATCAGAGACTTAGGGTTTCTTGTCAAGTTAGGGTTGAGAGAGTCTCGGGTTTGGAGGCAAGACATTTAGCCGCCATTGTTAGGGTACCTGAAACGTCGTCAGAATCTGTCTGTTTGCATTAGAATCTGCCAAAGGCTGTTTGCGTCCAAATGTTGTAGGGTCATGCGGTATTTCATGTAACATTAGTCAAGTTGCGTGCAAACTTGCCCGGACAATCACGAAAGTAGTAAGGAAGTATAGATTATTTCTCCTTTGCTTGTGGCACAAATCCTCTACAACACTAAATTTAATTCAATTAGTAGCCAGGTTCACTTGAGTTCTTTCACACATTTCCTTACCAAGAATGTACAACTATGTCTAACCTGTAACTTCTCCACACCACTACACCTGAAATACTGAGATTGTGTTGTTTTGTGTTATCATCTTTATACTGCTGTGCTTCTTTGACTAAACTGAATTGTTGAACTCAGGAGATGAGTTTGATGATAATGTCTCATGGAGTCCTTGTAGACTCTAGTTAGCCATCTCTAAACCATTCCTTTAGTTTCTTGTGAAATGCTTCAACATACGTTGGTCGATCGTCTAACCAGAGGGAAAACAGATAACCAGGATGCTTTTGAGGTTATGGTTCAAATGATGGTCATAAAATATTGAATACCATTAAAGTTTCTCGATACCAAATGTTATAGGACTTAGGACTTAGGAGGTGTTTGGATGAAGTTTTGGATGAGGAGTTATTTTGAGTAGTTAGAAAATTGAGGTTTTTGTAATAGTTCGTTTGGGTGTAGATTTTGTGGAGGAGTTGTAGTAAAAAACTCGTTTAGATGTGTTTTTTTAGAGGGGTTGGAGACAATAACTTGTTTGGATGTGAATTTAAAATTATAAGTTATTTTGAGTAGTTAAAAATGAATGATTAGAAATGAATGGTTAAAAATGAGTTATTTTGAGTAGTTAGAAATGA
>JBBMKA010000018.1:15723999-15742855 GCA_037833695.1 Sechiopsis laciniata | reverse complement strand
ATGGATCTTCCGTCGGCGTAGACCACTTTTCGCGACAGAACTTTGCTCCGTCGCCAAAAGTTATTTTTCTTGTAGTGATAGAAGAAACCATTGTTATTGAGGGGTTTTGTGCCCATTGTTGTTTAGGGGTTTTATGCCCATTGATGTTTAGGGGTTTTGTGTCCATTATTGTTATTGATAAACTGTGCATATTGCTCTTATAAATGTGCTTACTTATTTCGTGTAGGAATTCTTACTGAGTTAAAGACTCACCTTTTTCTTCTGTGGTTTTTCCACAAGTACCCAGAAGTTATACCAGGATGGCTGATTGGAGTTGAGTAGACCATGGGATGTCTTCGTCATTACTCGTAGAGTCTTATTTAAATTTATATTTTCCTTCCGCATGAACTAAGTTTTGAGGCATGTTTAATATGTTGGTTTTATATGTTTTACAGTTTTCTTAGGGTACCATACTATCATTTGAAATTGAATTTTTAACTCGATTTTTATTTTCTTAGACTTAAATGATAATTGAATTAAGCGTGCCTCGTTATGTTCGTTTTAAAGACCATGCATTTGGGGTAAAGACCTATGTTTAAACCCTATTCTGAGTCGGGTCATTACACTCTTAATGGTGAAACATAAGAGTTTTTTTTTGTTTTTGTTTTTTTCTAGGCTTTTGGAATGGAGAAGAAGAAAAGGAAAGGGTTTCATGGAGAAGAGTTGCATGCAACATGCAAGGCCTTAAACCCTAGGAGAGGGGAAGACATGGAATAAGGAGGGTCCTCGTTTAATCTAGAGAAAACCTTCTACAATAAGGGTTTGATGAAGATCAAGGCAGTCCAAAAGATGGTGATAACAAAGAATGGCATAAATGTTTGAAGGAAAGAAGGAGTTGGAAGGCTTACGAAGAAGGTTTTGAGGGCTTTGTTCTCGATAGGGTCAGTTGTGATAATGTTTCCCTCCAACGTGGTGGAAGAGCTTCAAGTCTTGAGCTCAAGCATTGAGCGGTGATCGTTTGCACATTATCCTTTTGACCACTAAAAGTGGGCACTAACCGGTGGGAGGCTTGAGAAAGTAATAATTGAGGCGTTGAGGTCTCCCATGAACTGTTGGTTTGGATTGGCTGAACCAAATAATTGTTCAACTAACAATGCAAACTAAACCGTCTGCTTAGCCGATCTTGTTTGGTTTATAGTCCAGGCCATTCGTTCAGTCGAATCGGTCTGATCTTTGGACCATCTTGTTCCTCGTTCAATTTCTCCTACACTATTTTTAGCATTTCATCTCTAAGACTTTTTTAGTTCGCTCTTTCAAGGATCTACCTTTTTATTGTTGGTTAGGATCAATTTCTTTCAATTTGGATGTAATTAATTTTCAAATTTTTTTTCCTACTTTTCAAATTTTGTTTTTCTTAGTAACGTGTAGTTGTAAAATTTGAAAACCAAAATTAACTCCCAATTATTTTTTCCTGCTTTTCAAATTTAGTTTTTCTTTATGAGTCTGCAGCTTCCTTCAAGTTGGTTTCTTTGGTAGGAACATATACTTTAGTGAGGGATTGTCGTAGATTATCTCCCAATAGTTTAGAGCCAACTCTGACGACGTTGACAAATGGCCAGTTGGAACGCCACGCATAAGTTGATCATGTTGATGATCCCAACATTGTCCCAGATAGATAAAGTGTGGAAATCTTCCTAGTCTTTATAAGGTATATGAGTTTACTGTTATAAATTCGGCCTATGATGTCGGGCAAAACACGACATATCAAATGGTTTTCATGTCGGACATGTGCCCAACATCAAAGAATGTGACATAAAAGGTTTTTCATGACGAGCTGTCTTTAATTACAGGCAACCCAACATTTAAAGAGCTCTTCATTGTAAGTGTTGGACATAAAAGGAGCTCATATAAAAAGTTGTTCGACATTAAAAATGTCTGTCATGAATGACTTTACCATATCTTGTCACTTGGATGATATGTTTTACTCGTCATCAAACACAACCATCATAATAGGTGTTCATCATTGACAATTTTCTATGATGAGTTGTCTGTCTTAAAAGGTACACGTGAATAAAGGTCTTTAATGACGGTTCAATACCGATCATTAAAGACACCCGACATTAAGATGTTGATGACTTTTTATAAAAAAATGTCCTCAATTTTCTTAATTATTTTGATTCATTTTATGTTCGTCCTCTGGACACTTCACCTTTTGTTATCTCTTTAACCTCAAGTAAAAATAATTTAAGTGTGAAAGATAAAAAAAAAAAAAACTAAAAAATGAACTTTTATTATAAAAAATCATCGATAAATTTTGGTAGCATAACAACTTAAATTTACAATTCTTAAATAAAAAGTTTACTTGTTTTGCCAAACTCTTTTTATACAAGTATGAGGCTTAGCTAGCCCTCTAAATCAACCACAAATTTGTTATATATACAAGTATACATGGGTGTCAGCCTTCCAAATCAACTACCACTACTACAAAAAATAAGATAGTTGACGCGCACAGAACGTCAACTGTATAGTCTAGTTGACGCTTTTAAAAGCATCAATGAATCGACTTTCAACTAAAGTCACTATAGTTGACGTTTTCCAAAGCGTCATCCAATGATATAATTGAAATGTTCAAAATGTCAAGACCATAAGTGATTGACACATAGTAAGCGTCATGTGATGGTTTGGTTGACGATCTATAAACATCAATGAAGTGTTTTGTTGACATCTTGTGAATGTCAACAGTAGTTTCAAAACGTTAAGTAAATGTATATGAGTTGACTTTCGGTATGCGTCAACGAAAGTATTGGTTGCAAGTTTGTAAACGTCAATTGTTTTTCAAAAAACGTCATTATAAAAAAGATTGACGTTTATCGAACATCAACATAGCCATTATTGTTGACATGTAGTAAACGTCAAGGACTATACTCTTTTTTTTTTTTTTTAATTTGGTCAAATTTATCAATTTTTACTGGTCATCATGTCAAATGATATATAGGTTATCTAGCTAACCTATCAAAAGATATATGGTTTGAGAGAATTCTAATTATAAATTACAAAATATTTCAACACAATTAACATAAAAATAATATATATTTTCAATAGTAACAAAACCACAAAGGAAGTATATAAGACCACATTTTGAACTTTGAAATGTTTTTCAAAGTCGTCTTCCTAAATATACACAAAAAATATCCCATTCCAAAAAATACCGCATTCCAACAAATAATCCAACTATTTCCAAAACTAACTGTATACACAAAAAATAAGATAAAATATGTTTCTTCAAAGTTTGTAGTGTTCCAAAATATATTTCAACTACCAACAAAATACTCTTCTACACAAACTGTATCCAACTCACATGTAGAGTACTAAAAACTCAGCCTATTCCACACGCACTTCATCCAGCTCATCTCGTGTATATGACCTCTTGTATCAATCTGTTAACATTAATTAAGACTTAAATAGTAACTTATTTATGACAATTAATAATAAATTTTCAAACTAAACAATATAATAAAGAACATACTACATTTGTGATGTTTGTGCTATCCATTTTGATGATGTCCCACATATTTCTTATCACATAGTAGCTGCACTTTGTATTCCCCACTTGTAATGTACAGTAGAATTTAAATGAAAAGAAGAAATAAATGAAATCATGACATATCCAGAAACTAATATACGATAAACAATTTCAGTCAATTATCCATTTGCTAAGCACACTAAAAAAGTGTCATAGTCGAACCATTTATGACATTATATTATAGTAACAGTTTCTCATAAAAAATCCATTTTCAGCTCCAATGTAAAGTTTATCGAGATCTGTGTCTACATGTTCCAAAAGAGGTTTGATATATACAACATCCTTGTAAGGAGTTTCATAAATAGTGTAAAATCAAAAGGAAAGATATAGATATAGAACAAGTAGAAACTTGATCTAAGTCACCCAATAGAAAAGAGAATACAATTTTGCATTTTTATCGGCCAAATTGTGAAGTGCATTTTCAGTTATAGTTCACAATACTCAAATAGTAAATGAGTTCATATAAAACACTTATTAACAAAAATGGTTAAAGAAAAACAATACAAAAATAAAAAATAATAGATAACTACAATGGGAACGGAAATTAGAATAGAAAAAGTGGTTACGATAATTCATTTGAGGACAAGGAAGAGTTTAGCTGACATTAAAATGAAAAGGTCGAAACACATCCATTAAATAATATGACAATTAATTATAGTTCTCAATACTCAAACAGTAAATGTAAGATTCATATTGCATTTTAGCCTCGATAAATTTCATATTGCATTTTCATCTTGATGGGTAGTGAACTTGGGTGGATGGAGAAAGAATAACATAAAAGCATGAAAATTTGAGGAAACAATCGATCAAACAGATTCATGGGCAGTGATAAGAAAAAAATATTCTCATTAATTTATAATAAGGTCACGATAACGTTAGAAAAAAGGGTGCGGATTCTTATCAACGTTACAAGCAAAATCATACATAAAAAATTGATACGAAGGGTATTTGAACATACATGCTCCCCAAAGAAGGCCTTTCATCTGAATAATTCTTACAACCTCTTTGAGTTGCTTCATATTAGTTTCTTCATCCGAAGGTTTGATATACATCAGAATTAATGATTTGCCAATTGAAAACGAAGAACAAGAGAACACACCAGACAACATTAAGAATAGTCAAGATCCGTGCAAGTTGACTTTGACACTCACGAATATTAAAAAAAAAAAAAAAAAAAAAAAAAAAAAGCCTTCTTAACTTCTCTACTCTAGCAAAAATCCAAACCTAGATCGTCATTCTCTACCGATAATCTAGAAAATTAGGCAAAATATCAAGACTAAAATTAGAGAAATTATTGAGAACAATGAAGCAATTAAACGAAGATGAAAATACCTTGGTGAGATGAGAATAGAATAGTTCTCACAACTTCCTGAAGTCAGTCAGAAATCTTAAAACAGTTGGTTAAAGCCAAAGTTGGTAAATTTTGTTTTATGTACGCAAAAAGGTTAAACCAATGAAACTTAAGGTAAATTTGAATCTTGTAGGAACATTTTGTACATATGGGACTTGAAGATTGAGAATTTGGATAATATATGTTGGCAGGTGTTCCATGTAAGGGACTTTAGAAATAATTAATTTAAATGAATTTGGATTTTATATGATAAAACAAATGGTAAAATATAAGTCTTAGTCCTTATGAGTTGATGAAAGTTAGACTTTAGTCCCTATGAGTTCATGAAAGTTAGAATTTAGTTCTTATGGTTTCAAAAACTATAGTTATTAGTTCCTATGGTTTGAAGAAATATAAAATTTAGTCCATATGGTTTTAATAACTATAATTTAGTCTCTATGGTTTGATAAAACCTAAGAAATAGTCTTTGTTATTTCTAATCGTTAGCTAATTAAGTACTATACAACTTCTATATACAATTATAAATGAGACTAAATCTTCTAGATCAACTATAACTCATATATACAAATATAAATGGAATCGGCAAACCCTCCATATCAACTACAAAACTCTTATATACAAGTATGGGACTCAACCATCTAGATCAACTACGTACAAAAACTCATATACATACAAGTATAAATGGGACTCAGCACTTTAAATCGAATACAACTTTTATACAAGTTTAAATGGAACTTAGACAACTATAAACCTTACACTTAGTCGTTAATGATACTATACATGGTCTGCCATAATGTTCAAATAGCACCTTCTCAGCAAAAGGTTCTTGTGTCTGATACTACAAATAAAAAGAAATAAAAACATAATATAGTTATTTAAAAAAAAAAAATCTTTTTTCTTAATATGCAATGTAATTTGAATGGATAGAAAATACATACAAATTTTAGGATTGGTTTATCACTTTCAAATGTAATATCTTGTATGTAGCTTTGTGTGTAGTATCCACACACTAAATTTCCTTCTTGACGAGGGCATTAGAAGAAAACTTCGATAATTCATTTAGAAACGAATTTAATATATGCAATAGCAAGTTTAAGAAACTATAATTTACTTTCACGTGCTTCCATGATAATTTTGAGTGAGAATTGGAAATCTTGTTTTTGTTTGTCACATACGGTAGAATTTGATATATGAGTTTGGAACATAGAATGACAAAACAAAAGTAGCTATACTATAAGAAAGAGAAACATATGAAAGTAAAGTAGACACTTACATAGAGATGATGTTTTCAATATGTTATACCAAAATCCCAGATCTATACTCTAAATCTAAGAACAAAACCAAATAGAGATGAAATCATAAATTGCCATTGATAACCAAGAGCTCTCAAGGGTTGAAGGAGACCCAAAGGTGCTTTATATAATAGCACAATCACACACTCACATGGTTAGTTAACCTAACCCCAAAACTAACTCAAGGTTTATCTAAACTCACCATAAGGGTTAATATATTTTAATGTTTAATTCATATTTAACACAATATTTTCATCCAACATTTTCCCTATAAAATTTAGATAATAGACCCTTTTCTCTATTAGAATTGTGATAAACACTATCCAATGAAACTTACGGAATTAAGAGCGATCTAGTTAGTTATATAATTGAAAATAATATTGAAGTACTTATCCGGCATGATAGATTCATATTTTTGAAAAGTTTAAGAGGGTGCCCAGTCAATGAAGCCCTGAATTTGTAGTGGTTACTCCTCTCATCATCAATTGACTTTGAGATGGAATCACATACTATATCTAATATGATATCTTAGCTCATTAAACTCCAACGGGTATTCGGTCCAATAAAAATAAAATTGAGAAACAAATTCAGTAATAAGCTAAAAGTGTCACTACATTGAGGAAGCATGTTGATGATCCCACATTGTCCTAGATTGAAAAGGCGATGACACCTTCCTAGTTTTTATAAGATATATGGGTTACTCCCCTCGTCACCAATTAATTTTGAGATAGAGTCCCGTATAATGTAATCGATCCTTTTACTTTTCGTACAAATTCTGTTTGCCTATGAGTTTCCCCGGTTTTGGTTGGGTCCACTCCAAGATGTGGAGAAAGATTCGAAGTTAGGATTGGGGATCGTTTAACCCGTCTTTGATCTACATATATAGGGATAGGCCCTTGAATTCTGGATGATATTCAAAGTTACTAGTAAACTACCTTAAAGCATTATCATGTCATTCCTTTCACAAGAGAGTAAAAAAGAAGCTTAAAAACTGTATGAGAGATGATGATACTGACAAGGGAGTCAGGAAACACAACATGATTCAAGCACAGTGTCTCGAGACCAACTAGGAACGAACCAAATCAATGTTTCATCCATTTTTGGGTCCTTTCCGAACACATTTGCATGCTTTTTTTTCCTTTCAACGTCTCATTCAAATTTTCCTCTGAATTTATACCATCTTCTTTGGCGGGTGATCAGGATTTTTAATTTCCCCTTTGATTTGTACGTACAATGTCCACGTATTCTTTCTTTTAATTGGGAAATCTCCACTATACTTAGAGTAGCCATGCCCGTCTCTAGGTCAGGCATCAGAAGACATCGAATTTGTATACCATATTTTATTTATTTTTGTTTTCCATGTGTAATTAATCTCAACAGGGTTCTCATTAAAACTGTGAACGATCAATTATACATATAGTGATACTTTTAAAAAGAAACTCTAATAATATTTGAGGTAGATTGAGATCTTTTTTGGTTACAACTTCTAGAGAATTCTTATCGTAAAACTGAAGAAAAGAAAGAGAATGATAATGACATAGACTTAAGAAAAGCAATACAAAAATTACGGTCACGTTTCATAATCATTTTATTTTTAACTTTTTATTTTTGATATTTAAACCTACAAAAATTATTTTATCATATATTTTTTCTTACTTGGATGCCTATATCTTACCTATATCGTAAAACTTCTTTTTGTTTTTGAAATTTGGTTAACCTTCACCTATTTTCTTAAGAAAGATAGATACATTGTAAAAAAGATGGAACATATCGTAAGAAATTTGAGTAAAAATAAATTTAAATTTCAAAATTGAAATGGTTATCAATATAAGGATCTCACAATTGTCTCACATTGAAAAATAAGAATTGTCCCACATTGAAAAATGAGGAATCCTAGAGACATTTATAAGAGATATGAGTTACTTTCCTTGCCAATTAATTTTGAGGTGGAAACCTCATACTATCTAATAATAAAAACTAGATCTTTGTGGCATTAAGCAAATTAGAGTTTGGACAGAGCATAATCAAAATAGTAGTAGTGTTCGTTCAATTTCCATCCTTCCTCTTGAGATATGGTTTGAATGATTTAATATCGTGCAATTAATAAAAAATCTGAATTGTTGTTTAATAGGTCTTTGAATCATGTAAATCTCTATCTTCTTTCTTATTCTTAGTTTGATAGTTGATTGTTGTTTTTATGACACTTCTTACGTTTCTTGCATATTTTTTCAATCGACAGTTTCTTTTTTTAAAAAAGTGGTTGACTTTTGGAAAAAGTGGTTGACCTTGTCAGCCTTACCCAGCGCTTTATGTTCGTTCAATTCTTTTTACTATACCTTAGAAAGCAAATTAGATTTTTTTTTTTTTAATAACATGAAATTTATAATAGATCGAAAGATTATCTTCTTCTTTTTTTTTTTTTTTTTTTTTTTTTTTTTTTTTTTGAGTTCATATTAATTTCTACATAGAAGATAGAAATTTCAGAATTAAAAAAAAAAAAAAAAAAGGAAATCCTATCCATTCAATATAATCGATGAAACATTAAATCTTTTTTAACATTAATGTCATAGGAATATATAATGTGTTTTTTTATTTCTCAAAAAAAAAAAAAAAGTTTTTTTAATTAGCAAAATATTGACTTAACTTTAAAGCAATAATAAAAAATAAAGTTGAGAACGAGGACGAAAAATAAGGTCCCATTTGGTAAGTTCTTATTTCATGTTTTCCGTTTTTTATTTCTTGCTTTCTATTCTTTCTTATTACTTGTTTTTTTTTATTTTCTTAGAATAAAAAATATGAATCTTTTTGGAAAATATTTTTAGTATATTGTTTCTTAATTTTTTTTTTTTATAATGTTTCAAAAATAAAGTGATGTAATATAAAAATATATAACATGCATTAAAAAATTATATGGTCTAATATAAATAAATATTTTATAAATAAATATAAATAAATCACAATGTAAAATTAATAACAAATTGAATATTGTATTTCTCATATAAAAAATATATAAAGGACGAGAGTAATTTAAAAAAAAAAAAAATGTATGCATTCAAGATGAAATTTTTTGCTTCATTTTTTGGTATCTCTCAAAATATCTTATATCAAAGATGATAGTTGTCATTATTTATATATTCATCATCTTTTCCTTATCTAATCAATGTGAGATATTTTGTTTGCATCCCAACATAAAAATTAAAATAAAAAAACAAATGTAAATTTTAGTGAAATTTTGTTATGTATTGCAAAATCTTGCGAATCCAAATATATTGCATACTCTAACTTTTGAATTTCATACTATACATAAAAATAAAAATAGTATATAAACATACACATTAAAAGAAATAAAAGAATTTAAAAATATAAAACATAAACATAACATGAGATATATAACATAATATTAATAATAATAATAATAATTAATGTCCAAAGTTAAGATTCGAACCATGTAACCAAAAAAAAAAAAGAAAATTGGTTGACCACGACACCAATAAACCATAACCTCCTATGTTTAATAAGGAAAAGCACTTTTTGATAAAGGAAACAAAAACAACAGGTTACAAAAACAAAAACAACAGGTTTAAAAAAAACAAAAACTCATTTTTCCACACAATTTAACAGACGTTCTTTTCATTTTTAGGAATAAGAATCGGGAATAATTGTAAACAAATAGGGGTGTACAAAAATCGACAACTTGAACAACTCAAACTATCCAATTTAGAGTTGGATTGGACTATAATTCTATTTGGGTTGGATTGGGTTAAGTTATGAATTTCTAACTTACATTGGGTTGAGTTGGTTTTAAGATTGACAAATTGGCTCGAACCCGAACTAAGGAATAATATATACATATGTGTGTATGAGAGAAGATAAATGAATTAATAAAATATGTTCTTAGCATATTGATAAATTACATGCATTTATAAAAATAGGTAATCTAGATTGAAATATATCCTTCATCTTTTATTTTATTGTTTATAAATTTAAGGGGTATGAATTGAGTTGTTTTTTAGAGGAAAGAAGAAATTAACATTTTCACAAGAAAAAGGTGACTAACACAACTAGAGAATCCAACCTATCCCAACCAAAAAATAAAGGGTTGGATTGCTCTATTGCACAAAGTTGGACAGGGTGGAGGATTGACCAATCCAAAATTTTAAAGTTAATCCTAAAAATCTTTTTAATTCAACTCAACTCGAACCATGTACACCCTTACAAATGAGAATGTTTCTAAAAATAATAAAAAATATAAACAAGAAACAAGAAATTTTACCAAATAAACCTTAAATTTATTGTTGTTGCCCCTAATAAATTAAATTAAGAGGAAATCTTCTTCATCCACAATTTCATCACCCATTTCAAGCGGGTCTTCCATGAAAAATTTGTTATTTTCATTAACAATCTCTCTCACTAATAATCTTTATACAATTGTGTTAATTTTAGCACAAATTAGTAAATAAAGTACTTGTTATCCTTACAAAAGAGTAATGGTTCAATCTCACCTTTAATTGTAAAACTAAATTATGACATGTATTTTTGACATTAACATTCTGATTAAAGTTTCAGAACAATTAAACTAATGTCGAACTATAATTAAAGTGTAATCACGTGATTTGTCTTTTTAACATTTGTTGTTTTTTTTTTAAGGTATTAACATTTGTTGTTAAAACTTGTTCACCTAACTCAATCCATTTTTAAAAAAATAAAACTAAATTCAACTCTAAATTCGAATGAATTATATAATTAATATCTACCCATTATAAATTTATAAGAATAATAATTCAATTGAGTGAATATATTTTTATTTTTTGAAAGTATGGGTAACTCTTATTTACCTTAAATTATAATTGAGAGGTGGGTAAAAACATAAATTCACCGGATGCTGCGATCCAATCAATTTCACTTGGGGGGTGTCCTTTAGATTTGTTTTTTTTTTTTTAATTTGAATAATAAAAATGTCATTTAAGTTTCGCCGAACGTAGGCAGCTAAGTCTCGGAGTTAAATAAAAATAAATACCCGTCGGCAAAATTTCATTTTTTCTGCAGCAAAAAATTACATTAAATTTAATCTCCCTCTTTCTCTCTCTCTACAAAATTAAACACCGACTCGTGCTGTAATCAATGAAAGCAAATACCCTTTGGCTTTACTTTTAAAAATCTGAAATTACTTTGCTGTATTTTCTTTTTAATTTCCCACATTAATTCATTTCCCTGCCCCGCCCTTAAATTTTAATTTACACTCTCTGCCACCCATTTCCACAAAATTCAATTCACTCCCTCTAAATTGATGTAAGCAACCTATAATAAATAAATAAATAATAACTTTTTTTTCCTCTCTCTTTCTCTCCTACTTTCTCACTTTGTTTCCTTATATAAACCATTCCCCGGAGTTCTATGTTTCCCACAAACTCACTCACATTTTCTTACCCTCCTCCGCCTTCCTCTGCAGTCGTCGCCGCCGTCCGATTTTCAAAATTTCAAGGTATATTTATATACATGACTATAATGTTTCAAGTTTTTTTTTTTTTTTTTTTTTTTTTAATTGTTTTTTATGTTCATTGCTCTTGTATGGAAGAGCTATGAATTGGTTTTTTTTCTTTTGTGTGTCTTGAAATTTTTAGGCTCATAAAAATTTAAAATGTCTCACAAAAATGTGAAGAAAACAACACTACAAAATTCAAGTTCAAACTCAAGCTCTGTTTTTTTTTTCGTTGGTTGAAGTTTTCGGAATGATTATTGAATGAAATATGGAGGAAATGACATTTTTTTCGTCCTAGTAGTGTTTTGAAATTTATAGGCTTTAAAATTTGTACTAGAATTTCAGAATTACTACAAATTTATAAGTATATTATTATTTTTTAATTCAATGTGTTTAGAGTAGTAGATTCAAATTCGTAAGCTAAGTTTATGTTGATGCTTAGAGTAAATTTTATTGTTTTTTTTTTTTTTTTTGTAACAGAAAACTAG
The DNA here is from genome assembly GCA_037833695.1 of Sechiopsis laciniata. Taxonomy (NCBI): domain Eukaryota; kingdom Viridiplantae; phylum Streptophyta; class Magnoliopsida; order Cucurbitales; family Cucurbitaceae; genus Sechiopsis; species Sechiopsis laciniata. The sequence goes on along the minus strand of JBBMKA010000018.1, from coordinate 15,730,683 downwards.
AAGACAATGAGTAGAAGAAGCAATGGAAGTGTTCCAAAGCTTGAGTTGAAGCTGAACCTTTCCCCACCACGACCACATCCGCTCGTGTCGTCTCCAAGCCGATCAGCAACGGTGTCACCCACGTCGCCACCGAGCTCTTGCGTGTCGTCAGAGATTTACCAGGACGATGGCTCGGCCCTCCAATACTCGAGCAGCCCGGAAGCAACCTCAATGGTGCTGGTGGGGTGCCCTCGGTGCCTCATGTATGTGATGCTGTCAGAGAATGACCCAAAATGCCCTAAATGCAAGAGCTCTGTTTTGCTTGATTTCCTCCATGACGGTGGCGCCGCCACAGCTCCGCCTTCCGCGGCCGCCGCCAGGAAGATCTAGAGACTAACATTTGCAACTTCCATTTGCCTGTTAACTGTTTTATTACAACTGCTTTTTTTTTTTTGTTAGATGTGAAATTAAAAAGAAAAAAGGTCTAGTTTTTTGTTGGGAGGAAATGGAAGCCCATATTATTATATATCATGGAAGTGACCATTTTTCTTTTTCTGAAAAAGAAAATAGAGTTTAAAAGAAGAATTAATATTAATTTATTTAGATATTGGGCTAAAATTGAAGGGTCCCTTAATTTATTTATCTTTTCTTCTGGTCTAACCGTTGTTTCTCTGTTAGCATTTAGTTTCTTTGCTTCTGTCTCCTGCAGAAGATATAAACCAGACATTAACTTGTACTTGTGTTAAAATCTACTATTTTTCTTATCTTTTTTTCTACCGAAGACATGAACCAGAGTTTAAGACTCGTCCGAGGTAGTTCTTAGTAGCAAACGTCCTTTAAAATCATATCCAAACAAATATTAAATTCATCATAACCTATCAACCTAGCATTTTTCTTTAGTTGAGTTAAAATTAATATAGAGAGTTATTTAGATCATGTCTTAGCAATTTAGATTATACCAAAAGGGTTAGTAGTTCGTCCGTTTCATTGTTTGGTGATAATTCAGTTTAATACTACCACCACAGGTTCGATATCGAAAATTGATATTTGAGAGTTAGTCCGTCCTGTGTAGGATTTGTAGTCATTTTCTCTCAATTATACTAAAAAAATAGATTATGTAATATTGATGTCTAGCGTATGCACCATCACATTTTTTTATTTTTAGCTAAATAAATAAAATAAAATAAAATAAAATGTGCTCAAAATTAGACCAGAATTATTTTGTTCATATTTGGTAAGATTTAAACTTTTTTGACATCTTACAATGAAAAATAGGGCCCACCAATAGGAGTTTTCGTTGATTTTCTTATATTGTTTATGTTTCACTTACCAATTTAAATGTAATATATAAATTCGAATCATAAACATCCCATAAGGAAAATTAAGACAGCTTTCTTAATTAGTGTGTTGAGTTAAGGGCAGTTAGTGTATAGAAGATGATCAATTATAGTTTAATTGAATTCAATTTTTTTTTTTAAAGTCTAATTATGAGTCAATGAACCCTAGTTTCATTAAAAGAAAAAAAAAAGAAGAAGTCTATGGACACATAAAATTTTACTTTACAAATATTTTAGCGAAAATTCAACTTAAAATAAACATATATCACTTTTAAGTATGTTTTTTTTTCTTTTGAATCCAACTACAATACAATAGATCATGGAGAGATTCTTAAAAAAAAAAAAAAAAAAATTACTGCTTTTGTTGACTATTTAAGTACATTTTACTCACATGAATATTTATATCTACATTATTAAAAATTTCTCAAACTAAATCTCATCTAAACAGTTGATCTAACCGAACATAACTTAGTTGGTTTAAATTTTTTTTTGATTAAAAGGTAAAATTTTCAAACCACTATTCGTACATGTTGGTGAATTTAAGAAAAAAGTATTCTTTCAAATGAAATGTCAGTCAAAAATATAATTGTAGAACGATATATGTACTTAAAAAAACTTTCATATTCAATCAATCTCAATTTTAGAAGGTAAAGGTTCAATATGGCCCATATCAATGTACTTTTTTGTTTCCCTTTGAGTAAACAATGAATTGCATAAAAAGAACTCTCTTCTTCGTTGTTTCCTTTTTTTTAAAAGTGAAAAGAAAAAAAAAATACATAGAATACAAAAATAATAAAAAATGAATAAATAAAAAAAAGAAAGACATACTATAAACTATAAAGCTTGGTTGGTCTGGATGAACGACACGTTGAGCTAAGCCCCGTACTAGGATTTCTTCCATTCGGGCGGATAACTGCTGGACTTTTCGAGCACATAATTTTGGCCTCTCCAAACTTGTATATATGAAGAAGCAACTATGAAATTCTATGAATTTATTTATTGAACTTGTAGGAAATACCACATTGAAAAAAAACTTTTTCATTTTTTTTTAATGTTCTTTTCACCACTCGAATATCCATATTCTGTTCGCAGCCGTATTTTGTAAACAATTTAATTTGAGTATTTTTAAGTTGGTTAAATTATCAAACATACTTCTAAACTATGAAACTTTTGTTAATATTATTCCTAAATTTTGAAATGTTTTAAAAATATCCTCAAAATGTTTCAGAAGCATCCTTGTCATTAAATTTGGATAGAAATTATTAAAGTTGTGTTTCAAGTTTCAAAAATACTTATAAAAACTATTAAAGAAAAAAACATCTTCACCATTAAATTTTGAATAAAAAATGATAAAATTTTGTTTGACTAGATATGTTATTGACGGTTCAGAAATATTAAAAGAAATTCTTACTCAAAGATTATCATTTCTCTTTCTTACTTTATATAATTTTTTTCAATATGAAAAATAATGATAATAAACATACATATATTATTTGAAAGATGATTATATGATCAACTAAGTTCAAGAAATTAGAATTCATAAGCACAACCATCAAAATTAATCAAATACAAAAAAAAGACTTTGTTGTTGATATAAGTTTTTTTTTTTCTAATTATATATTTTTAATTCAACCATTGTTGGGATGATTTTGAAGATTGAGTAAGTTCAAGATAAAAATTTATTCAATTCTTTAAAATTGAATGATAACTTATCATTGAATAGAAAGGGATTATGACCTTATAGATTTGTGCAATAGCTCATTTGGATGGAGATTTTGGATGGAGATTTTGGAGGAGTTATATGTTTTTTTTTTTTATATTTTATTTGTATAGACAATTTTTATGATAAGTTTTTTGTTCATGGGCACATAATCTTTCATTTTTATTAATGTTTGTTGATTTGTATCTTCTAATTATTTTGTTTTGGGAATTTTTATAAATATCCAAATTATTAAAAAAAATGTTAAAATATTGTACTTTATTTCTAATTAAATTTTAAAAAAGAATGAAAAATTCTTTAAAAAATAAAATTTATAGATTACCAACGAAATAAATAACACTTGATCTTTTTTGAAGTATTCTATTTTTTTTTTCATTATTTTTTAATAAAACTTATAAATTGTTAACGAAATAAAATAAAAAGATTGTTATTGATTAATATATTATTTTAATCCGAACTTTCTTTTATATTAGTTATTGTATTTCAAAAGTATTAATTATGTAAATTGATGTATATAATATATTTGAACTAACTTTAATAATAGCTCATATGTATTAAAAAAAAATAAAAAACTTAAATGCGTCTTCACATAAAAAAAAATTGTTATAAATAAAAATTTTGTCAATTTTAAGTTATAATAGACATATCGTAGGAATTAAAAAAACATGTCTTAATATGATAGAAAAAACTTAGACTTTTTAATTATTAAAATATAATCAAACTATATAATAAAACTTTATTTAAAAATATTAATTGCAAATTGTATAATATTTTTTTTCAATCAAAATTTTATAATGTTATATTTATAAATCATCAAATATTATAGGTAGGATTACATAAAAAGTTTGAAATAAATAGTTATTTTGAGTAGTTTTAAAGTGAAAGATTATTCTGAGTGATTATTTTTTAGTGGTTCTAAATAAATAATTAAAAATGAGTAATTATTACAATTACTCGTTTAGATATACTTTTTTTAAGAGGGACTGAAAATCTAGTTGAAAATCTCCATTCAAACACTTTCTAATAGTCTTTGTTGTTGTGTGATAAATCTGAAGTTTGCAACATGTCAGTTAGTTTGGTGGGGTGTTATCAAAGTTTTCAGTAGTTACTTTTATTATGTAATCTCGAATCTTAGACTTCTCAAAAAAAAAAAAAAATCTTGAATCTTAGATGGTTACATATATTTTCAACCAAGAATTAGAAATTCTATTTTTTTTAAGCTAAAAAAATATTCAACGAAATTTGATATGAAAATGAATCTTTTGGAACAAGTGAAGCTAGAAATTTTCTAAGGGGTAAAGTTTTACCTTCTAACTCATGTATTGTACTATTTGAATTTACACGAGACAATAACAAGAAATCTCGAGATATTTCTTAGAGCGTTGAATATATTTTCAACCAAGAATTAGAAATTCCATTTTTTTAAGATAAAAAAATAGTGGAAGAGCTAAAAAAATATTCTTCACAATGTGATATGAAAATGACTCCTTTGGAAAAAGGTGAAGCTAGAAATTTTGTAAAGGGGTCAACGTTTTACTTTTCTAACTCATATATTGTATTATTTGAATATACACGAGACAATAACACGAAATCTCAAGGAAAAAAAAAAAGCATGCAGTGACATAATTTAAAGTTAAAAATTTGAAACTTCAATTTTCAAATATTGTTAAATTCAAAAAAGGAAAAAAAAACATGAAATTTCGAAATAAAATAAATAAAAGTTAAAAAATGCAAGAGTTAAAAGGTATGTCTCGTGACATTTAGTTGAGTTGCACACAAATTGGTCCGACAATCACGAGGAAAAAAAAAAGGTGAGGTAGTCTGTTTTTTATGCCAGAGTAGTTGGATGATTAAAAAGGAAAAAATGGAGTGGAAGGGTATTTATATGACAACAGAAAATAGTGTAAATTAGAAACGCATAAATGCAAGAGTAATTGAGGGAAGGCAGTTCAGGACAATTGGAATGCCGATTCAGATAATACGAATTAAAATTTCCAACCTTCTAATTAATTCATTTTTCATTTATTAATATTTTTTATCTAATTTTATTTGTAGGGGTCTACTTTTTTTTTTTTTTTTTTTTTACACAAATCGGGGTATATTGTTAGTTACTGGTGAAACTGCATAATTTTGCATTTAATTGCTTTTTATTTCTCTTTTAATAAACTTATGTAAAAATAATGCATGCATTAATTGGACATGCAAACATTTTAGCTTCTATTTATATGCTATATTTAGGTCAGGTTTATTTAACTTCCATCTACTTTTTGCTCTCATCATAACTCATTAAATGTTATAAGTATATTCAAGTTAATAGAACTTCTTGTTTCTAACTGTATTCAATATTTGAGATCTATTTCATTCGCTCGAATGAGATTTAAGTTCTTAAAAATATTTGTTATGTCAATAAACATCAATAAGCAGCTTACTGTATTTACTTGTATGAAAATTACGATGAAAAAATGTTTTTTTTTCTTTGAGATAATGAAAAAATGTCTCTTCCTTAGCTGTAGCTATTTAGATTAGTTTTCAACCTTCTTTTCATAACTAATCCAATTTCATTTCTAATTTAAACCTCTTTTTTCAATTTAAGAACTGGTGAGAGAAGAATTAGAACACATAACTTTTTGGTCACATGAGTATATGTTCTGATGTCGCTAAGCTATGATTTTGGTTGGTTTGTTTTAATATAAACTTACGAGCAATACTTATCTACACATGGATGTGTAAGGTGAGTAGGGTGAGTAAGCTTATTGTCTATGTGACCTAAGTTTTTACCACGCATTAAAACATAAAATTAATAAAATATTGAAGAAAAAAAAAACATGTAGTAAAAACTTGTGCGCAACAAGCATACTCACCTTACACATGAATGTGTAGTTAAGTATTACTCTAAACTTGATAATTTTCATATTTAAGAATTGACAATGTCTGTTCATAAAATGAAAAAAGAAAAAAGAACTGAGCCAATTAACAGACAATAAAATTGTAGCTAATACACTTCTATTTCTATTTTAATCATTTTTACGAAGATCATTACCAATTAATATTTTGAACAATAATGACAAAGTGGGTTAAGCCTAACAGTAATTAAAAAAATATCACAAAGGCGAGTAGGACAAAAAGAGGGCAGTTGATTAAAATCCTCCTATTTTTGTTGACTGAATATATAGATTAAGAGCTTCTCATTGTTAAGGAAGCTATCAAAAATCTTCAATAAGTTGAAGCCATTGTCAATTAAGAGAAATTCATATGGTTCAGTATCACGTAATAAAGCTTGCTCAACTTGCAGCTCAGGAGTTTCATTAGCAAATATATATAGATTATATCGAGGCATTTAGTTCGATTGTCAAATATGTTACTATTCAGATTCTCTTACCCTTGCCTTAACTCACGGTTGGTCATTATGTCATGTTAGACATTCCACATCGAAAAGAGTTGAGACCTCATTGTTAGAAAAATAAAAACTTAAAAAGTGGTTTCATTATCAATTAAAAAAATGAAACCTTCATTCCTACATTAAGATGGTCCATTAAGAAAATATGTTTTTCATTGATATGTTATTGAAATATTGTTTATGAGATTGTGAGTTTCATTGTTTATGAGAAGTGAGTTTCATTTCTCATAAACTTAAGTTTCTTCAAATTA
>JBBMKA010000018.1:15705911-15723899 GCA_037833695.1 Sechiopsis laciniata | reverse complement strand
ATAACTCTCTACACAACTTTTCCTCTCTTCACTCTCTTTTGCTCTATGATTGTCTCTACAATTCACAATGAAGGAACACTCTATTTATAGCCTATTACAAACTTGGTCTCCAAGTTCTGCTAAAACAATAAAATCTACTAATTCCTTAATTACTCTCCTAAATTGACAATCCATTAATTCCTTAATTGTCTACCCACCAATTCCTAAATTAAATATTCCAAAAATACATTAAAAATATATTTAAGGTTATTCCAATAAAACTCCCCCATAAACTTAAATGCTCTTGCCATCCGCCATGCCAATCATCTTCTTGAATTTCTCGAACAATACTTTTGGCAACGACTTTAAAAGTATCTGCAACTTGATCCTTGCTCGCTTCAACGCCTTTCAATGAGAACAAACCAGCTCCTTCATAAACTGATTAACAATTTCAACACTTAATGCGAGATCCGTTCTCGCAACGAGAGCAAAAAATTCATCATAGTCAATTCCTGACTTCTGCTTGTATCCCTTTGCAACAGGCAGCGCCTTATCCCGCTCTATTTTCCCTTGCCCATTCATCTTCTTCTTGAATTCCCACTTCACACCAATCGGCTGACTTGCATTCAGAAATTATGTCAGCTTCCATGTATCATTGTGCTTTATCGCATTAATCTCTTCATCCATTGCGGTTTGCCACTTCTTGTCTCGCACTCCTTCCTCAAAGTTAATATCTTCCGCATCTACAAAAAGACAAATAAGATGTACCTCATTTGTCGCATCGTACAATTCTTGCAAACTCTGCATTCTAGGTTGTTGCGGTTCTTCTTCTTTTTTTTCTTCAATTGTTTCAGACTCTCTATGCATACTCGTTGATGCAACGACTGGTGATTCTCCAACTTCAATGCTGACTTCCATCGAATTGTTCTAGTACCATTCGCTTTCTTCATTTACTCACAAAACATTTTCTCGTACGCTTCTCAAATTCATTTTATACATACGATTTCTTCTCATCTTTACTCGAGTGATTAAACGCTCTTTCTTGTCCCTCAAATGCAACAACCGGTCTTTAAAAAATACATAATAACCCTTCTCTGTGAGTTGCCCCAAACTCAAAATATTTGTTTTGAGATCTAGTACATAACAAGCATTCTGGATTGACCTGTCAAGCTATCTTTCTGCACAAAAGAAGTCATACATTTGCCTTTTACCTTTACTTTTGACGCATCGCCAAAAAAAACGTGACCATCTTCAATTTTCCGCATCTCTTTGAATAGATGCTTGTGTTCGCACATATGATTGCTTGCCCCTAAGTCGAGATACCACACAGTTTCATCGTTGTGGCTTCCTTCTTTATGCGCTATCAAAAGTACACCATCATTCGCATTGTTTTCTACTATTAAGTTGTTTGTTTCTTCAGCCCTTTTATTCGCATGACAATCTCTCGTAAAATGCCATTCTTCACCTCAATTGTAGCATTTATCGAAATAGTAATCACTCGCATAGTGACTATACTTGTGACACTTGTAGCATTTAATATTTGACTGATTCGATCTACCGCCTCTTCTAGAACCGCATCCTCGTTTGTGCCTATTTGCTTGACTCGTATGTTCATTTTCCGCATCATAACTGTCGCTTTGACTACTACGACCATATCCATGACCTCCACGTTCGCGACCTCTACTCTGAAATTTTTTAGAATAGAGTACCTTTTCATCTTTGATCGACGCCTTAGTTTGAAGCGCTTGCTCTAGCATTTCTTCTTTCTCTTGTTCTTACTTTACTCGTGTGCCTCAAGAGAACCAGCAAGCTCGTCAACAGTGAGCATCGCAAGGTCATTTGACTCCTCTATTGAGCACACCACATTCTCAAAATTATCCTTCAACGATCTCAAAATCTTTTCAACAACTCATGCAATCGTTAGCTTTTCGCCATTGTGATTGAGTTGATTTACCACCGTCTGTACACGCGTGATGTAGTCAGATACGCTTTCTGGCTCCTTGTAACAGCCTGACTTTTCCCGCCCTTGTATTTAAGGTAATTTTTGGTAATTTCGACGTTCTGAGTTCGATTTTGTGGGTCTAAGGTACTAGTTTTAACTCGTTTGCTTGTTGTAGGTCACAAAAGTCTGGAAAAGCTTCTAAGAGTGCTATGACTTGGAGGATTGTGTAGAATCTTTAGATTTCGGCCAAGGTAAGGGCATTCTTCATCCAACCCTAGGCTTAAACTATTAGCTAGTATGTTATAAGTACGACTGTTTAATGGGTTCATGGATAATTGACTATTTGACCTGTTGATATGATACCTAGATATCTAGATACGACATGCTTGTATGACAAAATTTTTGACAGTCTCATACATACTGTTTATTGGATGAGAATATTGTGTATATGTGAGGCCCTATTAGGCGAGTAAGTTATAGATGTTACACATTAGTGTTTGGTTGTTGGCTCTACTAATGTAGATACTCGGATTGTTTTGATTGAAATACCCTTATAGGTAAAAATATTGTAAATGTTACACACTGATAGCAATTTATGATGCATGTGTTAATCATAGAAGAAACCAATGTTGTCTAGGGGTTAGTGCCCATTATTACTATTGAGGGGTTTATGCCTATTATTACTATTCAGAGGTTTATACCCATTATTACTTTCCAGGGGTTTATGTCCATTATTACTTTCCAAGGGTTTTTGCCCATTATTACTATTCTCAAGGGTTAGTGTACATTATTACTATTCAGGGGTTGATGCTCATCATTACTATTTAGGGGTTTATGCTCATTATTATTATTTAGGGATTAGAGCCCATTATTACTATTCCGGGGTTAATGTCCATTATTATTATTCAGGGATTGACTATTAGGGGTTTGTGCCAGATGTGCTTCAAGGGTTGTATACCCAATGATTGCCTAAGGGTTCGTGCCCATTGTTTGTTATTGATAAAATATGTAGCGTTGCTCTTATAAATGTGCTAATGATTCTGTCCAAGGATTCTTACTGAGTTAAAGACTCACTCTTTCCTCTGTGGTTTTCCACGGGTACTTGCGAGATGCATGGGGATGATTGATTGGAGCTGCGACGACCATGAGATGTATCTATTATTTATTAAGTGTTAATTTATGTTGGCGACATTATCCTTTCCCCATGAACTGGGATTTGAGGCATGGTTACTTTAGCAACTGAATTTATATGTCTCTCCATGTTTTCACTAGGGTACCCTGATGAACTGATTTTCTAAACTTGGGTTTGTTTCATGAGGTTTTAATAAATGAACGTTTTGTTTTTAACTATTTATTAAACATGCTTGGTTGTTACACTTTAAGCCCATACATTTATAGTAGAGACCTAAATTGCGACCCTAGATCGGGTCGGATCTTTACACTCCTTCATCTTTATGCCCTCCAACTCGCCGCAAAGAGTCTAGAGACGCACTTGCTTCACTCGGTTGGCTCCTTTAAACATTTTCTCTAAAGTGTCCCACATTTCTTTTGAAGTGGTTGCACTTGCAATCTTCTCAAACCTTGATTCATCCACTGCTTGGAATAACATATGCAATGTCGTTTTATCCTTCGATTGCATCTCTTTCAACGCTTTGGTTTGAGCTACCGCATAACCCTCGGTATTCTCTGGTTCTACGAAACCTTCTTCGACCACTTCCCTTGCATCATGAGATCCAAGTAGCGTTTTCATCTGAATGTTTCAATTCTCGTTATTTGCCTTCGTTAATTGTGGCAGCGATAATTGACCCATTACGTTCGCCATCAGCTCTGATACCAATTTGTAAGATCTAGATTCGAAAAATAATAATAAAAAACACAAATAACAATCGCGCAAGCTTTTTGCTTCGGGATTGGAGAGACAATGCATACTACAATTTCTCTAAAACATTTTTTTTTATTTCTCAATTAAACTTTCTCTATAACTCTCTACACAACTTTTCCTCTCTTCACTCTCTTTTGCTCTTTTGTCTCTACAATTCACAATGAATGTGTATAGCCTATTATAAACTTGGTCTCTAAATTCTTACCAAAATTGCTAAAACAATAAAATCTACTAATTCCTTAATTACTCTCCTAAATTGACAATCAATTAATTCCTTAATTGTCTACCCACTAATTTCTAAATTAAATATTCCAAAAATACATTAAAAATATATTTAAGTTTATTCCAACAACCCTATATTCTCTAATATGGTACAGAGCCAATAAAGCCCAAATGGGTATCGGTCCAATAAAAATGAAATTGAGATCCGATTCAAGATTGGTTAGCCCAAAAGAGGCACCATCTTGAAGGTTATGTTAGAGATCCCACATCGAAAAGAGTGGAGACCTTATAAAAATATATAAAAGATATGGGCTACCATCATGCCAATTGGTTTTGATATGGAACCTCATATTCTCTAATATGCCAAGTTGATATTAACAATGTGTTTCTTCATGGACTATTATACTAAGATGTTATGTGAACCATCTGCCAGGTATGTGTTCTTTTATCTCATTCGAATTCTATTTTTAAACTGAAAAATGCATTGTATAAACTTAAACAAGCACCAATTAATAGATTAAAATCTTCTTGGTAAGAAAGCACATTAGAAAGTGTGCTATCCGTGTATATTTTAGTTACTTTACCGTTGGATTTCTATATTGATCAACAACCTCTCATTTTAAAAAAAAGTAGCAAATATAATCATTGGTATTAATGATTATTGTTGTATACTGTCTTCAAATGGTGGTGTTGTGGTTGAAGACTTGGGTTTCGAGGGTATGTTCCTTTAAGATCTCAGGTTTAAGACTAACCTGTGACATTACTTATTCGATGTCTCTGGTGCCGGGCCTAGGGACGGGCATTATTACTATTGTTTCAAAACAAAAAAAAAAGATTATTGTCGTATACTATCTTATAATAATAATAATAGTGTTAGTAAATATTTAATACAGAACTAAAACGTATTAACAATTATAGATATAACTATTTAAAATTACATGCATTTATAATTACTTTTAGGTTACTTTTTGAGAAGTCTGTCTAATAGAATTTTAAGTTTTTTCTAAGAAAAAGTTTTCGTCCTGTATTATGGTAAATGCCCCCCAATTATGTTGAATTATATGGGCCTAGTTTTTCAAAATGTGGAGGCCCAATTTCTAAAGCTTTGTACGAAACAAGTCCCATTTTAAAGCTGGTGGCTGATGCGTCGCCAGTTATTCCAAAATAATAAGAAAATTTTCTTTGCCCCTTTTCTATACCTATCGATCAAAAGTCTTCAAGTTTTTTCTCTTTATTTCCCTCGTTCTGTCCTTTGTCAATTGTTCCATCTTCGTTCACTCTCCGATCAGATCCTTACCAGTTGATCGCAATTAACCATTTTGATTTATCCATGACGCTTGGTTCAGGAGGTTCGAGTATTGTTGGTCAGTCTTTTTAATCTGTTCTTCAAGTTTTCATTTAATCTCTTGATTTCTCTTTCACGTCCTTCAAATTTTATGCTGATTTGATTATTTCATCCATATGTTTGTTAATCGTTGATAGGTTTGCGTTAATTTTTCAATACTTCTGTTTTTTATTTACTCCTTTGCGCTTATCTGTGCGTTGCATCTCTGATGTTGATTTATTTTCTTCTGTTAGTCTTGATTTGCTGTGTGTTGCTCTAAAACCTAATTGCGATTCTCGATTTAGTTGGCGAGATTAATTTTGGTATGGGAATTATATTTGGACCTTCATGATTGAACTTGGTTCACTTTATTGTGATTGACTTTTGTGGCTTGTTTAGGATAGATATGTACTGCATTTGAATTCTGTACATGTTCCAGACTGATGGATCGCAGTTTTCATTGTTGTATAACAGTATAAGTACTTGTATCTTTCTGCTCTTTTCAAACTACATGTATTCTGAGATGTAGTTTTTCTAATGATATGATTTTTATTTGAAGCCTATAAAGTCTTTGTGCTACGGTATCTTTTTTTCGGTTGGGATTTGAAGTTGTGTTTTTTGATTACGTTGATTAAGGGTTTCTCTCATCAAGCTGTTTGCTTGACTTTTGTATTGCCTCATTTTATTTTCTTATTTGATGTTTTTATTTTGTTTGAGTTCAACAACAATGAGATGGGGGTTTTACATCCACAATCTCTTAGTCATGAGCATACACTTATGCAGGTTGAGCTATTGTCGCAAGACTAGCCCATCACGGCATGAGAGGAGTTACCCCTGTAATTGTTGTCGTCTCTACTTATAATGTTTTTAAGCCTCTGTTTTTATGTTCTTCTTCTCCTTTTAGAGTTTTTATTTTGGAGCATTAGTTTCTTTTCCTTATTTCAATGAAAATGGGTGTTTCTTATTCGGGAAAAAACATTGTTTAAATAAATATCACATACGGCTCATTTGGGGTATTGGTTTGGAATGGACTGGGTTGGGTTCCTAAACCCAATGCAGCGTTTGGGCGGTTATTATCCTTGGTAGGGATTACTAAAAATCCATTCCCCTCGGTTTCAATAGTGCGAAATCAAGGTTACCCTGATTTTTGTATCGCTTGTTATGCTTACCGATTACCTCTCATAGTCTCAATTGGCACATTTTCCCTTCCCTGGTTTTTCGTCTTCCTCCGTTCTTTCATGATGAGTCCCCATACGTTTGTCATCCTCCCTTCTCTACAAGTGGCCGGAATTCGATGCTCTGGAAACAGTTTTTGACGGGTAGGCAATGGGGACAAAAGTTTTGGGGAATAGTGTCATTTGAAGCCCAAATTAAGAGTTGGAAAGGGACTTGAAAGGTCCAAATCTTTATTCAAAGAGGTTTATGATTTTGCTTCCTCAAATGCAAGCCAATCCTTGCGTTTGTCGCATTACCTGCGCAAGCTGAAGGATCTGACTATGGATTTTTTCTCCCCTACCCAACTCAAACATTGACACTTTGCACTTTTAGACTATAAAGCATGGACTAGAACCGCGACATGAGCACTGACACGACAGGGCACATGATACAAAAATGTCTAAGAAAGCTAGAACACAGATATGTTGAGGATATGTTAATGTTTTTTAGTATATAAGTAAAATTTAACATAAAGTACTAAATATACTAAAAAAACATATAAGGCTAAGTTAATTAACAAAAGCTGTCAGTTGGGCGTGTGTGGTGATAAATGAAAAATTCAAAAGGTGAACACTTTTTTTTCGTGAAGAAGAGGAAAAGGAAATCGAGTTTTTTTTTGCAATAAATGAGAAGTGGCTTTTTTCTTAAGTTTTCTCTTACAATTTCTTTTTCCTTTTTTTTATTATTTAGATAATTATAAGTATAACATTAATTATTTTGGGTTTGGACTATTTAAAAAGATAATAATTTAAAAACACTTAAAATGGCATGTCAGACACGTGTTTAAGAAGTATTAGGAAGAATTCGTGCCTGACGCATTCTTTTCCTATGAGTGTGCGTGCTTCATAGCTTTTATATTTTCGCGCACAAACGTAGAATCCGATTGAGTATCCCTTATTGGAAAGGCAATGATACCTCTTTGTATTTATAAGATAGGTGGATTACTCTTCTTATTGTCAATTTTTTTTGAGATAGAACTTCACACTATATAATATGTACTAGAGTCCATTAAACTCAATGGATATTCAGTCCAATTAGAAATGAAATTGTGATCTGATTTAAGATTGGTGAACCCTATAGATGCGCCATCTTAAGAGGCATGTTAAAGATCCTTCATTGAAAAGGTGTAGATACTTCCTTCCATTTAAAAGCTAGGTGGGCTACACCTGTCATTGTCAATTGATTTTGAGATGGAATCTCAATGTCTAATAAATCAAAATTAGAAGTTCAATATTTTTTTCCTGGTAGAATTCGATTCAAAAGTCTCACAGTTCCATATCAGATTCGAAAATTGGGTAAATGAGAAATTGGTTTGAAACGAGAGACAAGAATGAAAATTGAGAGATGGGTTGAGAAATGAGTACGAAAGTAATCAGTTTGAAGAATAAAACCAGGGGCGATGGGTTTGAAAAAAATTTGAAGGACAAAAATGTTGTTATTATTATTATTATTAATTGTAATTAAATTGCAATGTTAATCTCTAAATTGTAATCATGTTTAAACTTTACGTTATTAACCATCCATGGTGGCCTCCTAAGTCCTATTTAGGAATTAATTTCCTACAAATTTTCTTGATATTCAAATATTGTATGATCAGGTAGTATGCCCTTTGCTTGATAATAGTCAAGATGTGCACAAGCTAGCCCAGACAACTGAGGATATTTAATGAAAACTTTACATTGTTAACATCATTAACACAATCGAAGCAAAACAGATTATTTTGGTCAATTATATACTATTGTCTGTTATTTGTGTTACCTAATTTGTAGCATTGAATATTGCAATTCTAGAACATGAAAGAGGTGTTTGGATCAGGAGTTAGCTTGAGGAGTTAGAATTGTGAGGTTTTTGTAATAGCTTGTTTGGATGTAGATTTTTATGGAGCAGTTGTAGTAAAAAATTTGTTTGGATGTGGTTTATTTAAGAGGAATTAGAGACAATAGTTTGTTTGGATGTGAATTTGAAATAAGGAGTTATTTTGGGTAGTTAAAAATGAATGATTAGAAATAGTAGTTAAAAATGAGTTAATTTGAGTAGTTAGGAATGAATGATTAGAAATGAGTGGTTAGAAATAAGGAGTTAGGAATGAGTGGTTAGAAATGAGGAGTTATTTTGAGTAGTTAGAAATGAATGATTAGAAATGAGAAGTTGTTTTGAGTAATTACAATAGCTCGTTTGGATGTAGTTTTTTAAGAGTGTATCTAAATCCTCCATAAATCAACAAACAAACTCCTCCGAATAATGTACAATAGAATAGAGGTATATAGTACAATTGGGTCAGTTCCTCAAAGCAAAATTGCTTTAAAATTGTCTCATAAAGAATAAAACGTCGCTTGAACCAGCATGAAACTGTCCAAATAAAAAATCAGACAGCTCAATTTCATTCCATTCCAGCACTTCAAACACACATTTCTGATTCCATAGTAGAATTTTTGAAAATTTTGATTACGATGTAGGATTGTGGGGAATTTGGATTCCATTATCGCGTGTCAAACTGTAAGCTTTAGACATGGAAAATGAATTGCAGCTATTTTTCCTCGGAGGTTGAACAATTGGATTTGCAAATGATAGAACATGCTTCTATGCATCTATACAAGTTTTTACTAAAATTTGTGAATTTTTCTTAAAATAAAAATACTTATTTACACATGTGTACACTGTAATTTATAAAGCACAATTAGGACAATTTGTTTCTTTGAATTCTCATTTCAGGCTGATATGTGGTTGTTAGACTATTCTTCCAGCTTCCAGCTTCCAGCTTCCTTTTCCCATATCCTTATTCATATTTTAGAGAATGAAGTTTTCAATGGTTTCTCAACTGTCTACTAGGCATTCGCCTTCAGTGAGAGGCAGTGGTTTTGAGGGCAGCTTGATGAGCATAGGATAAATATCTCTAGGGGCATTGTTGAATATTTTAGTACAGATGTCAATAAGATCATACTTGTCTCTTGATAAAATTAATTAATGTGGTGTGATTTTAAAGCAATCGGTTGGTTTCACTCTTTTTTATGTTGCTCTTTTAGAGGGCAAGTCAATTAAATAATTTGTACATGCAGATTGTAGATTTGAATATGACGTTGATGTCTCGCCAATGGCAGAACTCAAACATCTTTTAAGTGTTTGCTTTCCATCACAGTTCCTAGGAACTTCAGGTTGCTTGAGGAACTTGAACGTGGAGAAAAGGGAATAGGCGATGGTACGGTGAGCTATGGAATGGATGATGGAGATGACATTTATATGCGTTCATGGACTGGCACCATTATTGGTCCACACAATGTAAGGGCTTCTGCCCTTCTTTTTAGTACTTCACTACTAATTTATTGGCTTTTTCATGAAGAAAATGTGAATGTATAATTCATTCTTACCCCCTCCGTATTTTTTGCCAACAACAGTATAGCTCAAGTGAGTCACATGATGTATGAAAGGTCATGGGTTCAAATTTCCTATGAATTAAAAAAAAAAACGTCTTTCTCCGTGAAGTTTGGAGAAGAGCTCTCATTTTTAAAAGCCTGGTTTGAACAATTTAAGGGGCAGGTGCTGTAAAGGGTTGAAACAATGAGTGCTGTTAGGAATCCTAACTCTTAGGCAAAAACTTGGCAGTCTACCATATAATTTCTATTTTCTGGCACCAACAAGAACATAGCTCAACTGTCATAGAATATATATTTATGATCACGAGATTATGAGTTCGAATCCTCTACCTCAATTGTTTTTTAACTCAAAAAATTTCATATTTTATGGTGATACATATAGTGCATAAAAATTTATCACGCTTCTTTTTTCCTTGCAGACGGTACATGAAGGTAGAATTTATCAGTTGAAGCTATTCTGTGACAAAGATTACCCTGAAAAGCCACCGAGTGTTCGTTTTCATTCTAGAGTCAACATGACATGCGTGAACCATGAAACTGGAGTGGTACCTCTTATTTTTTTCATTCACAGTTGACAATGTGAACCTCTTAGTACTTTTTATTGAACTAAAATGGGATGTTTGAAAAGAAATAGCATAATATAAGTGTGGTTTAATTATGAATATATAATTTTATATTAAACTAGTGTTTTCAGACTTTCGAAGAAGAAAGATTGGGTTATCAATCTCATCCATCTCATAAGTACCATACCAAATCCCATTTATCGAATTTTAGCTCTTATAGCAGCAAGTTCACCAACATGTTACCGTTTACCTACCTAAATGATTATGTTTACTGATCTCAACGTTCTCTACAGAGCTGAATATGTTTTATTACGTAATGATTGATTTCCAACAGGTTGAGTCAAAGAAATTTGGACCTCTTGCAAATTGGAAGCGAGAGTACAGCATGGAGAATATACTCACGCAACTGAAAAAGGAAATGGCAACTGCGCATAATAGAAAGCTGGTCCAACCTCCAGAAGGCACCTACTTCTAGCCTCAAGATCATGTACACATGATCATATGGTGTGCAATATGCAAATATAGTTTGCAATGCTGTGTAATCCTGTGGAAGTTGAGCACATTCCAGGAAAGAACCAAAATCTTGATGATTTGCATTGCTTCATCGTTGATCAATAGTCTTTTCTTGTCTATCTGTGTTAAGGATGATGGCTTTTTAATGATGGAAATGTATCGAATTCAAATATACCCATTAGTATTATCTAATTTGATTGTTGGTTGTTTGCTGCAATATTCATTGGAGTTAATGCTTTGTTCTCTCTGAAAGTTAAGACTTGAAAGTAATTATTTTAGGATAACAGGGACGGCGTTTCTTGAAGCTCTGCCAATGGCGATGGAAAGTGTAGCTTTGATTCTCACAGCCAGATGATTTGGAATGTAAAATCCAACTGTCTGCACTCCATATCCGTACCCGGAACCAGCAATTTTCCTTATAATATGTATCAGAAGTTCAGAACAGTTCTGGATGGCGGTATCGCTGGTATGCTTTATACTTTACATCTTTTATGATTATCCTTTTGATTCATGAAAATGCCTTTTTTAAATGCTATGCTACACTCGCTAGATTCGAGCCAAATCTTTTAACAGTCTCATTGGATTCGTATACTATAGACGTGTATTCATCGCTGATCGTTTTAACTAGGGTATCATAACTATTCTGTGTCAGCCTGTTATCTTTGTCATTGGACTGTTGAGATGGTGACTCGAATGAAATGCCATTGTGTTGTTCAACTCTTCAAAATTTATGGCCTTCCTTCCATTCATTTATATTAGTAGAAGATAGGTTGATGTCAGAATTGATTTTGACCTGACATTGGTGGTCCTTTCTTCGGCTTGCAATTACATTAAAGATGGCTTTTTTTAGTTATCTTCTCTTTTATTGTGTGCATTAAACGATGAGAAATCTGTAATACATAAACTCCCAAAAGCAATAGCATATTTGACAAGAAGCTATTAAGCTACAAGTTAAGTTCTCATGTCAATCAGAAAGAGGAGTCCATAGAAAAGTTCCATTGGACCGTAGAATGCTGCAAAGTTATGCAGAGTAGGACCCCAACCAAGCTGTAATTTGTTTCCTACCCTAATGGTTTCAAATGTTTTCTGAATCTTATTATTAGGATCTTTTATACAAATTTTTGAATGATTTATTAGGATGACAAGGGAATATACCATCATATTTTGTTTGGATATGGTGTAATCTGGACCACCATTATGGTTATCCCAACAATGGCCATGGTCCCCCAAAATTTAACAATGGGTTTCTGGTATTGGCAACAGAAACTCATTTGCTTGAATTCCCTTTTTATATTTGCAATAGGTTTGTGAATGTTTGGACATTTGGAATCAGGAACATTTTCATGTATTGCAATTAGGACTCTGGTTGAGTAGTGAACGTAAGTCTAAGATCATATTCATGGACATGTTTAAAAAACATCAAATCAAATAATTGACGTGGTGGACAAGATTGTCAGTTGGAACAACTCTTCTTTTTTCTTTTTTTACTTTTTTCTTAAATGGGAAGGATCTTTAGTTTTTTTTCTTTCATTCTTTCTAATTCTTTTACTTTCTTTCTTTCTAATTCATGTGTACGAAAAAAAAGTTTTACATGAAAAATCTTTGATTATTCCCCTTGTTTTTTTTTTTTTTTTTTTTTTTTTTCATATACTAGATTATATTTAGGCTTAATAGTCTTTTATGAATATTTTCCTCCAAGTATATAGGGGATTTTCATGTATAATAAAGAAAAAACAAATCTATGAATAGCAATTTTTAGAACAAATTATTGCATAATAGAAAATTTGAAAGCCTAGTAAAAAAATGAAAAAACTCATGTATTTGATGGTTTCAATCAGTGTAATTGAAGGTCTTCAATTAATCCAAATATAGTCTTCAACCAATGTTAGAAATGGTTTTCAATTAGTGTTATAAATAGTCCTTAATCAGCGTCATAAGTAGTTTTCAATGAGTGCTACAAATAACCTTTAATCAAGAGATGTTGAATGACAAAATTGAAATATGCTAAATCACTTAAAATTTTTCTATGAATTAAATATTTCTTAAAAAAAAAAAGCAATAATTAATATAGATAATCAAAAAGTTCAGTCCCCAGCTTAATATAGAGGAGAATTGAGCAATAACTCAATCTCATTTCTCGTTGAATCCCCACCCTCGAGCCTCATGTCTTGTTGAACTAAAAATGAGGGAGGAGTCAGTAATATTAGAGTATATTACACATCAAGAAGGCTTCAAAACAATTTCTTTTCACGAGAATAGGGATCAATTTGTCCTCTTCATATTAACCCAGTTCTTCTCCATTGGGGTATCTCAACTCTAGCCCCCATCCATATATCATAAATTGATAGATTACTTGGTAAATATAACAAAATACTAATTAAGATGTTTCATTTAGTGTTCATCACACTTGGTAAAAACCCACAACACTTGAAAAGGATCGAACCTATAGCAATCAGCCGAAAGCAACTAAAATAGCAATCAATGATCGTATTAACACTTTTTTCTTCAACATCGTCTTTTATCTCTCGACACTCCAACCTCAAAATCGAAATCTAGATGAACATAGAATCTCAAAAGGTTATTAATGTATAAAATACATTAGGAAACCATGTGCCATAAAGAAAGAACATGACTGAAAATGGGAATTCATATGAATCACTTGATATTGTGAGAAAAGGGTGAGTCTCAAAAAGGTCTAAATCAATGGGGTTGGCTTGTAAGAGAGAGTTATTTGTGGGACAAATTCCACCTAAGTTTTGGACCCACACATTTCTCTATTTCATTGATGGGTTTCGAATTCCCTGTTCTTTCTTGTTCTTCAAATTCTCAAACCAACACTAATATCCATAAATTCATCATTCAAATTTTCTCCATTACATTACAAGTTTTCTATAATGCTACTTTCTTTTTTTTATAATTTAAATTTTGTATATTTCAGTAAGATTTTTATTGCCATGTGTACATGCACTTACTACGATGGATTAACAGTTTGATTTTATTTTCTTGTTTTTTTTTTTAACTATATATTGGGATTAATTGTGTAGCCTCTAGTACTAAAAGGAGAAAACAAAAATCAAGTAATATATATATATATTTTTTTTTTTTTTTTTTGAAAAGAATCAAGTAATATGTTTACAAACATATATAACATATCCTGATGTACATAGCAACCATATGATCTATATTTCGAATCATCCAATTCTATATTATCCTAAAAGTAAAAGCATAGACACTACACACTTTTGCCAAGCATAGCCAAACCAAAATTCAGGTGCAAGTGTCATTGAGTTAATTTGTACTAATATGTGTTTAAAATGAATTTTTCTTTTTACTTCTAAATGATTATTATTTTTCATTTTTTAAATCTGCATATTATGAAATATTAAGGTCGTTAAATATTCATGTTATGATTATATTTAAAATAGAGTTTTCTCTTGAGTAGAAAAAAAGTAAAAAAATTCTAATGATGCCAAAAATTTAGAAAAAAATCAAATAAAAATAAAAACTAATTCAATCAAGTGAAATTCATAGATTTCAATCTATTAGGCTTCAATCAATTGTTACATTAAACCTGAAAATGATAGGTTTCAATCAAGTTAAATATTGGAAAATGGTACTAGATGAATGGATACTTCTCTAATTATAAACGTAGGCAAATTCTATGTAGGTGTTTGGATGAGGTTTTGATGAAGAATTATTTTGAGGATTTATTTTGAATAGTTAAAAATTGAGAGTTATAGCAAAAAACTTATTTGGGATGTTGTTTTTTATTTTTTTTTTATTTTTATTGAGGAGTTATAGTTAAAAGCTTGTTTAGATGTTGATTTAAAATGAGTAGTTATTTTGAATAGTTAAAAAAAATGATTAGAAACTAGTGGTTAAAAATAAATTCTTTTGAATGATTAGAAATTAATAGTTAGAAATGAGTGGCTAGAAACGAGGAGTTATTTTGAGTAGTTATAAATGAATGGTTAGAAATGAGGAGTTATTTTTAGTAGTAATAATGGTGAGTTATTTATTGTAGTATTAATGAGGAGTTATTTTTAATAGTTACAAAAACTCGTTTAGATGTATCTTTCAATGAAAAGTTAGTAAACCCTCATTCTAAATCTTCCTTAAATATGACAATCAAACACCACCTAAAGTATGTGCATCTATAATAATTAATAAAATTTATTATTGTATTATAAATATTCATTAATATAAATATTATATATTATAAATACTTATTAATACTAGTATTACAATAAAGTATGAAACAATACTCATTAATACTAATGACTATATTTATTAAAAAAAAAAAATTAAACTAATCGTATTATTTATTGTCATTTTTTTAGATTGGACTAATCTTAGGAAGTTTCTTCCAATATTTTAAATTTTATTATGAATGTAATATTTTTAAGAAGTTATTACAACTAAAATATGGAGGTAATAATTTGTTATCTACAACAAATTTTCTTTAAAAAATTTGAATATAAATCCCTAACCCAACTTTTTTTTTTTTTTTTTTACATCAAGTTTGGATATTATAGAAACAAAGTTATAGGTATATATAATTAGGCGAATATTTCATTCAAATTAAATAAGATTGTCATAAAAAAGGATTAAAAAAAACAAAAAAAACTAGATGCCTTAAACGCCACGTGTATACTAATTTCAAAACCGCAATCTCAAATAAGAAAAGAAGGAATTTGTTTGTTTTACATTTACTCTTACCAATAAATATCTAACCTTATAGTTCACCTTCCACTCTCCACTCTCAAAATGTCTCTCTCACTGATCGGCCATTAATACCCCCACATTGAAAGCTCAAATTTTGAACCTCCAAAACAAATTCAAAATCCTTTTCCAAAAAATCCCAACACCCAAAATCATGTTGATTATGAACAAAAAGAAGAAGAAGAAGACGACGATTATGAAGCTGCCGTCTTTGTTCTTCAAATCCTCCGACAAGTCGACCTGGCCCTGGCCGTCATGTCGGCAGCCAAGAACCCTCTCATTCCGCGCCGCCGCAACCGACTCCTCCGTCGAGTCCTTCTTCAGTACCCTCTCCTCGGAGTCCTCCGGCAGCCTATCGACGGCGTCAGACATGTCCGGCGGCGGCGACCCAATAGAGAGAATGATCCGAGGCATAAGGTCGTCAGAGAGGCTCCTCATCGAGCCCGCCGGAAAATCGAGCTCGATTCTGAAAGAAAATGTGAACGGGACGGCGGCGGCGGTGTTGGAGAAAGGAACGGCGGTTATTGCGATGGATTCGGATGAGCCATTTGGGGATTTTAGAAAATCAATGGAGGAGATGGTGGAGGCGCATGGGATGAAGGATTTAGAGGAGCTTTTGAGTTGGTATTTGAGAGTTAATGAAACAGATAACCATGGATTTATTATTGCAGCTTTTGTCGATTTGTTGGTCACTCTTGCAATGGCACCCCATTCTTCTTCTTCTTCTTCTTCATCTAATTTGTTTCCTAATTGTTTATCCTCCTCATCCCTCGAGATTGAGGAAATCGCTTCATTACTGGACCATCATCATCATCATCATGCTTTCTCTTGATTTTTTTTTCTTCTCTTGTGTTATAATTTCAACTAAATTAGATTATTTGTTTGTTGTAATATACTTTACTTCTCAACTATATTGGTTTTCATATGTTCACATATAAGTCATGATGGAGCAACATACTAGTTTTAGTTGACCAGTAATATATTTGTTTGTTGTTTAAAAATCAATTTTTACTTTTTTTTTTTTTTTTACATCTAAATGCTATAAGATAACAAAAAGTATAGATATATATATAATTTTGTGAGAATAGCACTTTATTTCAATGATTAGAATTTGAATATCATATTCACTTGATTATTTAGTGCATTTTGGTGTTTTTTTTAATTGAAATTTACTTTCTTATTGAAAAGTTTAGTGAAATTTACTTGCAATTATTGAACTCAAAATTAATAATAATCAATACAGTATAAATATACTAATGGAAAGTTGGTGTGTTGGGAAGATAAGCATTTTCCCCTTATTTGGTACTTTGTATATACGTTTTTAAGAGGAAAATAGAAACTTTTTTATAAAAATATTCTTCTTATATAGTATTATTTTAGGGTAAAATTTCTTTTTTCTTTTTCTGAGTTCAACCAAATAAATAAAAATAAAAAATAATAATAAAAAAAACATTAAGATTCTATTATTCATCTTAGTTTCTAATAAAAAAATGTCTGTCTCAATTAATAAGGTAGGCTTATTTTGATCTTATGAATTACTTCTTTTTTTTTTTTTTGAGAAATTATGAATTACTTTCTAGTTTTATCTATTACTATTAAAGTTTTCATATGATACAACTTTTGTTTTGTATAAGATATATACTTTTAAAATTCTTTTTAAATAACAAATGTGGGGATAAAGATCAAATATTTAATTTTAAAATAGATAATAATTATTTATTGAGCTATAAATTTTAAAAAATTGATATATCTTATTTAAAAAATTTGCTGAAATCTTAATTTTAGATCCAAACTCATAATTTTATCAAAAAAAATAAAAAATTCCAAATTCATAATTTTTTTGTTATGAAAATATACATATACGGTTGAGTTAATATATTTTATTTAATTTTAAATCAATACAAGTATTCGAAATTAATATGGTTTTAGAATATAAGGTACACCAAAATTCCAATAAATGCTAAAAAATAAATTAAAACAACAGGTTAAAATAGGCGTCAAAATTGTAAGAATAGAATGCAATTTTTTTTTTTTAATAGTACATCCAGTCACTGCATAGCATTTTTATCTTTCTAAGTTCGAAATTTTTTGGTTTCATTGTTTACGTAGTCTGAATAATTTTAGTCGTATAATATTCTTTCTTTTTATGTTTGTTGTTATTTTTTTAACTATTGCTTTTGTAATTTTTTGTGTGGATGTGATCTCTCTCTCTCTCTCTCTCTCTCTCTCTCTCTCTCTCTCTCTCTCTCTCTCTC
>JBBMKA010000018.1:15656610-15705811 GCA_037833695.1 Sechiopsis laciniata | reverse complement strand
AAAAATAAAATAAAATAAAAAAGGAAAAAAGGAATAAATAAAAAGATGAAAAAAGGGAAAAAAAAAAAAAAAAAAAAGAGAGGAGATGAGATGAAATGATGAACAGTTTGGACCAAACAAGGTGTTGGAGCCCAACACCTCATCTCACCTTAAAACAAACACACCCTTAATAACTTGTAAATTTAATTTTAATGTATTAATATAGGAAATTTTTCATGTATAGCAACAACAAAAAAAAAAAAAAAAAGTAACAATAATAAAAATAAAAATAAAAAACTTGATGAATAGTAAAATTTTGAAAAGTAATTGATCGTAGACAATGAAATCGGTAATTTCACCGTTCTTCATTCCTTCAAAACCCAAACGAATTCAATCCTTTTTCTCGGCAATTGGATTTTTCCGTTGACACCTATCAATTAAATGATTTTAACTTTTTCTTGGTTACTTTTTCCTTCCCTTTTGTTGTTTGCTTTTTTTTTTTTTTTTTTTTTTTTTTATCTTCTCTTTCTCCTCTTATTTATTTATTTATATTTATCATTTGTACTTTTTTTCTTTTTTGCTTTTTCGATATGTTTTTCTCCTTTTTACTTTTTCTTTCTTTTTTATTTCAGCACATTCTTTCTTTCTTTTTATTATTATTATTATTATTATACATATTTAGTAAAAAGTTATTTAAAAATATATGGAAAGCTATCTTAAAATATTTTGCACTTATATGTTTTTTTTATAATTATTTTTTAAAATAAAATTCTACATATTTTTATTTATGTCTTAATTATTATAAATGATAAACTATATTTTATTTACAAAATTATTCTATGAAATTTTATAATTTTTTTTAAAAATTTTATTTTCTTATTACCAAATAAATTTTAACATTTGATTCTATAAAAAATATAATATTATATAATTGAAAGTTTAAAATTTATTAGGAGGTGAAATCAAACTTTTCAAATTTAAAGATAGCTTTTTATATATTTATAAAATATAATTTTCAATTCCTATTTATCATGATTTGTTTTTTGTTTTTTTTTTTTGTTTTTTGAGAAAATCATGTTTTATAAAGCTAAAAGATTAAGAATTTAATTTATAGTATCTTATCGATCTCGCAATTAATTTTTTATGGGTTTCATTACTATAAAATATTATAGATTAAAAAGTTCGTCTAATAAAATTCTCGAGGTATGCATATACATATGTTTGCGCATAAAAAAAGTCAGCTACCAATGACCTCGATCTGCCCCTGACCCCAAAAGTTTCTAACTACCCCCAATTGCCTGAAAAAGAAAACTTCATAGCCATTTTAGTTTTTTAGTCGACCCGTTTGATAATAATTTATTTTTAAATTTTGATTTTTGAAATTTAAACTGACAACAATTATTTTGTCATGTGTTTTTTCTCATTTGAATGTCTAAATTTTTAGAAACCAAACTAAAATTGAGAAACAAAAAAAAAAGCTTCTAAAAGCTTGTTTTTGTTTTTGAAATTTGTTTAGCATTCACATACTCTCTGTAAGAAAAGGTGGATACATTGTAGGAAAGATAGAAAATGTTGTATTAAATTTGAGTAAAAACAAGTTTAAATTTCAAAAACCAAAAATAAAAAACCAACGCCCCGTTTGATAACCATTTGGTTTTTTGTTTTTAGTTTTTGAAATTTAAGCCTATTCTTACCCAATTTCCTACGACGTGTTCTACATGTCCTACAATATATCCATTTTTCCTTAAGAAAATATGTGAATGCTAACCAACTTTAAAAAACAAAAACAAACTTTTTGGAAGCTACTGTTTTTGTTTCTAAATTTTGGTTTGGTTTCTACAAATATAAGAAAGATATAGATATCCAAGTAAGAAAAAATACATGATAAGGTAGTTGTTGTATGCTTAATTTCAAAAACCAAATGATTATCAAACTGGGCTTACAATTTCTCATTTCTTTGTTCAAGAAACCACAATTTCTAATTTTTATTAGGTTAAAATACCATTTTGGTCTCTAGACTTTCATGAAATTTCCATTTTGATTCCTTGACTTTTAAATGTTCAATTTTAGTCTTTAGACTTTCATGTTTGTCCAATTTTAGTCCCTAGACTTTCATGTTTGTTTAAATTTGATTCCCAAACTTTCAAGTGTCTAATTTTGATCCTTTAACTTTATAAAAAGTTTAAAAATAGTCTCTATGAATTAAAAATAATAATTACAAATTACAAATAATACTTATACAATTTCTCATCTTCTTCTTCCCTTTGTGCTCTGTTTTTTGTTTTTGTTTTTTTTTCTTAATTGTTTAGAGGGAAGATGGAGGCCAAAATGTGAGGAAGAAACCACGTGAGTTTCTTTAAGCAACATGAATATCTTCAACACCATCTTCTGTTGGTCTGCAATTCAAGCTATTTAGGGATTCATGTTGCTAAGCATAATTTCAATCACACAACATAATTTCATCAATCACACAACATAATTTCATCATTCATTAAGATGGTGTTGAAGATATTCATGTTGCTTAAAGAAATTCAAATAGTTTCTTCCTCGCATTTTGGCCTCTATCTTCCCCTCTAAACAATTAAGGAAAAAAAAAACAAGAAAACAGAGCACAAAGGCAAGAAGATGATAGATTGTATTAGTACTATTTGCAATTTTAAATTATTATTTTTAATTCATAAGGACTAATTTTAAACTTTTTACAAAGTTAAAGGATCAAAATCAGATGGACCAAATTTGGACACACATGAAAGTTCAAGGACTAAAATTGGACAAGCTTGAAAATCTAAGAATTAAAATTGAACATTTCAAAGTTAAGGGACCAAAATGGAACTTTCACGAAAGTGCAGGGACTAAAATGGTATTTTAAAGAGCGATTGTATTGAAATGTAATGGGCTTTGTTATTAAAATAAGAAGGCCCAATTATGCAAAGGCCCCAATGAAACAAGGCCCAGTAGAAAACTAGTGCATGGTCGTTTATTCTTCAATAATCATTATTCGTTTTTCGGCCCTTTTTATGACCTTTCAATTCCACAAGCTTAGAGTTTTCTTTCCTCTTTATTCCCCTCGATTTGTTCTTTATCTTCTTAGATTCTCCTTCTTCAAGTTTTCCATCTTCCTTTTTTACTTCGATCAGATCCTTGCTACCTGATCGTAATCAACAATTTCTGATTCATCAATGACGCTTGGTTCAGGAGGCTCCAGTGTTGTTGGTCAGTTCATCAATTTCTCATTTGATCTCTTGTTTTCTTTACGCTGATTTGACTATTTCATCGATGTGTTTTGCTTGTGTTAATTGTTCAATAATTTTGTTCCTATTTGACATCCTTGATTGTATATTTGCGTTGCATTCTTTGCCGGTGATTTATTTTCATCTGTATGTGTTCTATGAGATTCGGTTTGTTCTAAATCTAGACGCTGTTCTTGATTATGATGGTTGGATTAGTTTTGGTATGAAGGTAATTTTTTGGACCTTTATGATTGAACTCGGCTCAGTTTGTTGTGAAGGATCTCCGTGGCTTGTTTTGGATAGATATTTGCTTTATCGTTTTCTTTTTTGGGAGGTTTTGATTTGACCACTTGCTGGTACATGCGTTTTGTGAAATAGCAAATTTCTACATGTTCCAGTTAGCTGTTTTGATGTACATGTACCCTTAGGGCGCTTCTGATGATGCGATTTTTATTTGAAGCCTGTCAGGTCCTTGTGCTACATCATCTTATATTTCGGCTAGGTTCTGTATTTTAGTCATGAATTCTATTTTGACTGTTCCAGATTTTTTCTTTTTTGTTACGTACATACTGAATTTTTGAAGATTTCTGAGCTTAGGCCGGAGACTTGTTTTGGGCGAGTTTCACAAAAAATCTGAAATCAATTTTTTTTGGAAAGGAAAATCTGAAAACATGATATAGCCTAGTGGACCTAAAGGAGAGAATTCTCCAAGAGTTAATCAATGATCTTATTAAGTATGAATCTAAGTGTTAGACTACAAGAGAGAGGGCTTTCTGTTTATAGGGATTTAATGGAACAAACTAACTATCAAGAATGAACCAAATTGCCATTAACATCCTTACATCATTTTATCCCTCCAAAAAAAAGTTCTTCCTCGAGTTTACAAAGAAAAATAAGGCTGTTTCTTTCGGGTTTGAAAATAATCCCCTGAAAATTTTAGCTTCTTCTGTCATCTTTTCAATTTTTGGATCATGAAAACAAACCTCAGAGTCAAATTCAAAATATAGTAAGAAATTTGTTGAACAATAATGAGAAAATAACATTTCAGCTTGAAAATTATTTCTGAAAAAAATATTGTAGATATTTGAGTTTGTTAGAACTTAAAAAAATCAAGTGGATTTGGATTAATTCAAGTGTTTCAGAAAATGAAATAAAACCCAGTTTCTGTTTGTGCTTGGCCCAAATTTTGTTTGGCTAAAAGAGGGTTATATATGTTGGTTCATGAACAATGGTAGAATGTCTTTTTAAAAAAAAAAAAAAAAATAGTTTGTTAATTAATTTATTTTTATTATTATGTTTAGTAATGCTTGATAATACAATTTATGGTTTTTTACTTTTTGTCAATAATTTTGCATTTAGAAACTATCATGAAGTGTCCTACTAGTCAAGAGGACCTCAATTAACTAAGAGGTCATGGGTCCAATCCATGGTAGCCACCTATTTAGGAATTAACTTCCTACGGATTTTCCTGACATCCAAATGTTGTTGGGTCAACAATAGTCGAGTCTTGTGACAATAGTCGAGTTGGGTGTAAGTTGGCTCAGATATTAAAAAAGAATAAAAATTGCCTTTAGATCTAGAATGATCCCTTTCCCTTATATTACCTGTAGGTTTGTGCCCACTTATTGAGAAGAAAAAGCCTCAAGGCTGTTTTTTACATTTTAACATGGTTTGAATATCACTTGTGCTTTGGACGAGGAAAAAGTTAAAGGAAAAGGTTAACACAATTTGTTGGAACTTAGAGTTTATCAGAATGGTTGGAGAGATTAGCTAATAGCTAGAGGTTAGGTTATAAAAAATAAATGGAGATGAAGCAGGATGGTCTGGGATGATAATGGGCGAGTTCTCCAAGTAGATTGGAATTGGGTTAATAAGGGGAGAACTCTCAAATTTCTTCCTTTTTTTCTATCTTTTCTTCATTTGAGTACAAATATCAATTTGTTTCTTCAAAGTCATATGAGCATCTGAAGCTTTCGATACATGAGATGGTTTTGAGAGCACCCTGATTAACAGAGGAAAGATCTTTGAAGGGACATCCTTAAATATTTTAGTACAGATATCAATATGATTATACCTCTCCCTTGTTAAAATGAATTAATGTGGATTAATTTTAAAGCAGTCGGTTGGTTCGACTTTTTTCTATGTTGTTGCTAAATGAAAGGGTTTGTCAATCAAACCAATTTGTACATTGCTGATTGTGCATTTGAATATGACGATGTCTCGCCAATAGGAGAACTTGGGCATCTTCTAAATGTTTGCTTTCCATCCCAGTTCCTAGGAACTTCAGGTTGCTTGAGGAACTTGAACGTGGAGAAAAAGGCATTGGCGATGGTACTGTAAGCTATGGAATGGATGATGGAGATGACATTTATATGCGTTCATGGACTGGCACCATTATTGGTCCACATAATGTAATTGTCTTCTGTCCTTATTTTTGAGTAGCAAGCGTGAAGAAAATGTAAAAATTTATAATTCATTCCCCCACCCTAAACACACCTTAACTAGGATTTATAATTTTTCATCAACAAAAATCTTTTTTTTTGGCCCAAAAAAAAAAAAAAAAAAAAAAAAAAAATCTATCAATCATAATTAAAAGCATTGTTCCTGCTCTTTCCAATTGTCATTAGCACAACATGTTTTTCTACTTGAAGTTATGAGAAGTGCTCTTATTTTTAAAAGCTTTATATGAACATCTTGGAAGGGCAGGTTCTGTAAATAGTTGAAACAATGAATGCTGTAAGGAATCAAGCAGAAAATTGGCAGTTTATCTTATTATACAGCTCTTATTCTATGGCTGACTCATACCACATACGGTGCTGTAAAAATTCACCATGCTTCTTTTTTCCTTGCAGACGGTACATGAAGGCAGAATTTATCAGTTGAAGCTGTTCTGTGATAAAGATTACCCTGAGAAGCCCCCAAGTGTTCGTTTTCATTCAAGAGTCAACATGACATGTGTGAACCATGAAACTGGAGAGGTATCTCTAATTTCTCCAGTTTCATTAGCATAGATAACAATATGAATCTCTTCGCATTTTTATGAACAAAGTTGGATGTTTGAAAGGAAGAGTATAAGATGATTTCGTTTTCAGAATTTAATCTCTGATAGCAGCAAGTTCGCCAACATGTTAACATTTAGCTACCTAGATGATTTTGTTAACTGATCTTGACCTTCTCTAGTGAGCTGATTATGTTTTATTACGTAATGAATAATTTCCAACAGGTTGAGCCAAAGAAATTTGGACTTCTTTCGACTTGGAAGCAAGAGTACAGCATGGAGGACATACTCACACAGCTGAAAAAGGAAATGGCAAGCCAGCATAACCGAAAGCTGGTTCAACCTCCAGAAGGCACCTATTTCTAGCCTCAATCAAGATCATGTACACATAATCATATGGTGTGCAATATGCAAATATATGCAATACTCTTTGTAATCCTGTGGAAGTTGAGCACATTCCAGAAAATAACCAAAATCTTGTTTGCATTGCTTCGTCGTTGATCAATAGTCTTTTCTCGTCAATCTGTGTTAAAGGGATGATGGTCTTTTAATGATGGAATTGTAACGAATATGAATGTACCCAATAGTATTATCTTATTTTAGTGTCAGTTGTTTTCTGCATTACTCTCTTTCTCTCTCTCAGCAGGAGATTGATGATGATAATCAATTTCTTAAGATCGAGCATGAAAGACGGAGAGGTGTCTCAAAGGAAATGTTGCAACATTCTTCAGTTGACTTTATAATATTCAAGTTTACTTCAATGTTCCCAGTTTCATCATTTAATGCTTTATTCTCTCTGAAAATTGAACCCTTTTTTTTTATAATTTCTGAAAGTTGACTTGAAAGTAACAGTTTTAGGATAACAGGGACGGCGTTTCTTGAAGTTCTGCCTATGGTGGTGCAAAGTGACGCTTGGTGAAAAGTGACACTTTGATTCTTACTCCCGCTGAATTTGGAATGTAAGTAAAATCCTGCCGGTACGGTTTCAACTTTACAATCTATATGATTATCCCTCTGATTCATGAAAATACTTTATTTTTAATTTCTACTGTAATCTCACTAGATTCCAGCCAAATCTGAGTAATGTCATTGGATTCTTGTGCTATAAATTTCTTATATTCATTTCTGAACTTCATAACTAGGGTCGTGGCCAACCAAAAGATTAGGTTTAGTTGAGTTGTCTCGTGAATCCGTGAGAACAGTCGAGGTGTGGTGCGTTAAGTTGGCCGGACACTCATAACACTATTTTGCTGTCTGCCTATTGTCTTTGCCAATGGACTAAGAGATGCTGACTTGAATGAAATGCTAGAGCTGTTCAACTCTTTTAACTTTAAGATCTATCATTCAGTCACATTAGTAGTAGGAGATAGGCCTAATCCTAATCTTTGGACTTGCATTGCAATAAGGAATACCCTTTTTAGTTATATTTTCTTCTCTGTAGTATGCATAAGATAATGAGAAATCTGCAATGCATAAACCCCCAAATGCAATAGCATATTTGACTAGAAGCTAGCAAGCTACAAGTTAAGTTCTCATGTCAATCAGAAAAGAGACCAAAAAAAAGTGCCATTGGACCTTTGTTTTCTACTCCCTGTTATGGTTTCAAATGCTTACTGAATCTTACTATTATGATCTTTTATGCAATTTTGTGAATGGTTTATTAGGATGCTAAGGAAATATGCCCTACATTTCGTTTGGATATGGTGTAATCTGGACCACCATTATGGTTAGCGGAGCCATAGCCATGGCCCCCCTAAAATTAATAATGGGTTTCTTGTATAGGCAACAGAAACCCATTTGGTTGAGGCAGTAAATAAAACATTCCCCTTTTATTTGCATTTGGTGTTTGAATGTTTGAACATTTTGGGAAACAGTAACATGTTCATATGTTGCAATTAGGGGTGTGCAAAAGTTGCATAAGTACTATGATCTCGGTCATGGAAAATGTTTTGGAAAGTTGATGGGAGTTGTCAAATGCATCAAACCAAATAATTTATTTGGTAGACATGATTGTCAGAAGTATCAAATCTGTTTTTGTTTGTATGTTTGTTTTTTTTAAAAATTCATTTGCAGTTCTTACGTTGGAAGGGTTTTAGATCATTAAGATCGGACTCTAGATTGCAGAGCTTCAAATATTTCTATTGGTTTTTCTATCAGGGAAAATGTTCCATATTTAATGTTTTATGAAATTCGTGTCAAAAGTAACATGAAATGCATATTTATGCTAAATGAAGTGATAAATTTCTTTCATATATCTATAGTTGTTTTCTTATGTATAATAGTGAGGGCCATAGACAAAAATGAGATCACATTGTCCACTTATATTGTCAATCTCAACCCTAGTTTTTGTTCCCTATTTTGATACCATAAGTTGATAGACTGTTTTGGGAATTGAACAAAAAATTTTGGTTTTGAGATAATTTGTTTATGTCACTGACAAATACAAGACTCTTAGGATATCTTTAGGGGTTGGTCAAATTCTATGTTTGTATAGAGCATCTTAAAATTTGTCATAAAATCCTCTATAAACTATACAATATTCATTTCTACTGCAACTGCTTGTAATCCATTTATCCTTAGTTGTAGGACAAAAATACACCAAGTTTTGGAGCCCCACATGGGTTTTGAATTCCAATGCCTTCCCCTATTCCCTCCATTCCCTTTTCAGTGTTCTTTCTTTTTCTTCAAATTCTCAAATCAACACTAATATTTCCATAATTCGCCTTTCAAAGATGGCCCTTACATTACTAGTCTTTATTAAGCTTTCTCTCGTCACATTTATATACATGATTATTTCATTTCATATAAATGCATTTGGTTATGCACTATTTTGTATAAAAGTAATATAAAATGTGTGTGTGTAAATAGATAGACTAGTAATTAAAGAAAATTTTAAAAAATAATAAAAGGAGAAAAAACTAACAAAGTCAAAAATAAAATTCAAGCAAAACCATTTTTGCTTGATAGCGAAATTTAATGATAGTAGAATAGAACAAAAATTGTAAGCAACCAAAGATTCCTCCTTTATCTCTACAAAAAAAAAAAAAAATTGTTGGTTTGTGATAGTTTTAAATAAAATTAAAGATATTTGAGTTTTATTTCCAAATGAATTTTGTAATCCTCACAAAAATATTTGGTCTCTCTCAACAATATTTGTTTTTCATTTGTTTTTCATGAATGCAAAATTGAATTATAATTAATTTTAGTGGACAGACAGATTATTTAACTGGGTATAAAATAGGCTAAAATCTGATTTTGTCCACGTATTTTATATTTTGTACCATTTTATTTAGGGAATTTACCGTTGCCACTTTTAGAATGTCAATTACAATAATTATATGGGACTGATGAAAATAAGTTCGAAGCATTTTAATCATTTTACATGGACAATATATTACTGCTCTTAAATAAATGAGAGTTAAATTTCGATTTTCAAGATCGAACTTTCGACTATGGTGTTGAACTGATTACTACCAAACAGTTCGGTGATTAAAAATAAATTTAACTCAAGATTTATGATAGAAGAAAATTTTAAGATTTGTTGAATGTGTACAGATTAAAATTGGATGCTCAACTAAAATGAAAAAAATGTACACGGACTAAAATATTATTAAAGCCTATAATTTTTTTTTTTTTTTTTTTTTTCAATTCATAAAATTGATTTTAACTTGGGATAAATTGAAAAACTATCATTAATGTGAGTTGCTTTCACAGTGACATTCGACATGTACCAGTCATTAAAGCCACATGAACTTCTCTCTTATATGAACTCTAGTCCCTATCTTGATTATAGTTTTAGATTCAATTCTAAATTTATTATTGGTGATCCCTCTAATATTTCCTTTACTATTGTTTCTATTGGTCGTTTAGGATAAGAATGTATTTGAAGTTAGAAGATTCAAATATTTCAGTTTTAAGTCAAGATACGTGTCAATTACATCAACAAGAATAATAATTCAATGACATCAACGTATTCTCATAATTAAGAGATCATAAATTTATCATCAAAGTTAGTTCAATACAAAAAAAAAAAAAAAAAAACATGTCAATTATTGTTTGGCTCAACTCTCTCAATTATTATTATTTATTTATTTTTGCTATGTCTTCTATTCGTCAGTTTTATGGCTAATATGTGCTTCAAAATGATCCTTTTTTTAAAAAACCCAAATGAATACATTTATTTCTTATAAATTAGTTTTTTTTTTTAAATTTTTATATTCGTGAGTGTTCGGGCCTGTTTGCGTGCACCTCAACTAATGTCACGGGACATACCGCTTGACTCTATAACATTTGGATGAAGTAAATTCGTAAGAAATTTATTTCTAGGTAGGTGGTCACCATGGATTGAACCCATCACATTAAAAAAAAAAAAAAAAATTGAAAATTGACTTTTTCCTCATTTTTCTTTACTAGGGCTATTTGTTTGTCATATTTAATAAGGATTTGGTTGGAGGATTTACCAACTACTCCTCAAACACCTATATCCAAACGAGTTTTTATTAATTCATCCTCATTTTTACTTTTAAAAATAACTCTTATTTCTAACCATTCATTTCTAATCATTCATTTATAACTACTCAATCATTTTTAATCATTCATTTTAAATCAATCAAAATAACTCATTTTTAACCACTCATTTTAAATCTATATCCAAACAAAGTTTTGATCATAACTCCTCTACTCAAAATTCATATTCAAACGAATTTTTAGCTACAACTCTCAATTTTTAACTACTCATAATAACTCCTCTAATATAACTATATAAGTTAAATCCTCTTTAAACATGACAAACAAACTGCCCGGATGAAAACACTTCAAGGATAATATTTCCTTTTTGAGTCTTTATTTCTTTCTTCTTTTTCATTTTTATCTCTTACATTAATTTGTTTTGTGGCAATTTGTGCTTCATATTATTATACATTTTAATACCAAATCAATATATTTATGAGCAATACTTATCTAAAGATCTACCCTTAAAATTATATGTTTTTATTTTTTTTTGCATTTCTTTCTCCACTTTAATGTTTCTCTCTATCAATCAAAGCCATTTTTAAAAAAAAAGTAAAATCATGTGGTTCTACTCACCTTTGAGGTAAGTATTACTCTATATTTATTTTTACCAATCATCTCTTTATTGGTATCACATATAACTTAATAATCAAGAATTTACATGAATATTTTAATTTTCAATTATTTTTAACAAAAAAAATATTTATTCTTCAAATTATGTTCTCTTTGGTATTATAAATGATCAGTACTCCCTTGGATAAGTATTTAGGTTTTTGTTTTTCCTACTTATGACTTGCTTTCTCGTTAGCTCTAATGTGGATTGATTATTTTTGTTTAAACAACTTTCTCAAAAAAAAAAAAAAAAAAAGAATAGTTTAAAGAACTTGTATTTAGGCCTCATAAATATTACTTCCGATTTTATTGTTTACCTATGTTTATGAAAAATAATTAAAAAAAAAAAAAAAAAAAATCATTTTGGTTTTTAAATATGAGAATTCAAATATTTTTGTTCCAAGGGAAAATGATGATCTAGAAATTGAGAGAGAAAATAAATTTTATTTGAAAATTAAACAATGGTTATCAAAGGACTAAAAAACGATTTAAGATTTTTTTTTTTTTTTTTTTTTGTAAGATTTTAAGATGTTATAATTAAATTTTAAATTTGGAAATCAACCCAACCATAACTAATAAGAATTTTCTTTCTGGCTGAATACATGAATCGATGAAGGGGATAAGAAAACATGTTGGAAGAAATTTAAAAAGAAATGAAAAAAAATTGTTAACCATTATTTTAATATTAGATTATAAATATTAAAATTGGCTAAGCATAGCCATAATTGACCGTATTTCGACCTAAAAATTTTAAGTTCGTATTTCTCTAACATTATTATACTAAAATAATATTATATTATAAATGAGAGAAGAGATCCAAACGGTCATAGATGAGGCATAGGTCATTAAGCACTTAATCTTTGAATATTTTCATACTTGGTTAATTAATTGATACCTATTTTTTTGTGAAAAAATATTTTGTTTTAAACTCTCATTTTAAAAAGCTTCAAACATTTTTCTAATAACACATCATTTTAAGAACTTACCATATGAATAATTAATTTATTAGAAAAAGTAACAATAGGGACTAAAAATGGTTTAATACCAAAATCTAAAAAGCATGAAAATTAATGGAAAAATAGAATGCAAACATCTTTTTAGTAATATAGTTCAAACATTTCATTATTAGCTAAAATAATGGTTCTCTTTAATCTCTTACAAATTTCATTATCATGGTTAACTCTAGGATTAATTTCAAATTTCAAACACAAGCACATCATTGTCACATCCTTCTTTCTCAACTCGTCTCGGCCAAAAAAGACAA
Organism: Sechiopsis laciniata; assembly: GCA_037833695.1. Taxonomy (NCBI): domain Eukaryota; kingdom Viridiplantae; phylum Streptophyta; class Magnoliopsida; order Cucurbitales; family Cucurbitaceae; genus Sechiopsis; species Sechiopsis laciniata. The sequence continues at coordinate 15,693,219 of JBBMKA010000018.1, read as the reverse complement.
TTCAAAAGTTTTGAAATTATTTTGTACATACGTTAAGACATAATAAATATATATATATATATATATATATTTTCAATTTATTATTTGTCTTTTCTAAAAATCTTATGCGGATTACTTCAAAATATTTAATGGCTTTTATTTTATTACCGCAACTTACTTATTTGGATTTTAGCAATTATTATCCTTAAAAAAAAAAAGTAGTGAGTTGAGTGTGTACAATCCATGTTTAAGAAGTGTTTGAGAGTTTGAATCATTTCATTTCCCATTGTTTTAATGTGAAAAAAAAGAAAAAAAAAAAGAAAGAACATTCTGATTATTCCCTATATTTTGTTTATCTACCCAATTAATAGACTTAACACTTAATTGCTCCATCAATGTTAAGTTGTAAATTCAATACATCTTCAATGAAGTTGTTTCACCAATTCTTAGAATATGACATTATTATTAGTCCTTTAAATTTATCTTTCATATCAATGAAAGTCAAACCCGCACGATTACGTTCCATGATTTATGGGATGCGAAAGATGTGTACTCAAACTACAAGATTGTTCAAATTGATATTGTTCAATGGAACCACATTCTCCCAACTTTTAATTCTATTGCAGCAGAACTCGAGATTTATAGAAGATCCAAATTATTGAACATCTCCCTCTATAGAAATGGTGGAAATAAAGATAAAGTTATAACTCTAGTGAAAGACACGGATGTGCAACGAATGTTCAATAATTTTGCAAACGTTGTATACCACGAATGTTACATCTTGACTGAAATTGTTCTCGTATATTAGAAGATCCACAATAGATTAAGAGTAGGATGTAGAACATTGATCTTGTAGATGTTCCAATTTTCCTAAGAGTGAGTTGTATGCTGTCAAGTAGGGATGTATAACATCAATCCTACCCACTTCATGTTGTGCAATGATGCATTGTATCTAAAGGGTATGTACAACTATTTATAAAACTATTCCAATGATTTTTTTTTCTTTTTTAATTTTCAAAATATTCCTCATTTTTTACTTTGAAAATTTTATAATTTTAAATATACGTTAGTTTAAAATTTCATAAATAATATTTTTAAAACTTTTTTTTTACAATAAGACTTGTATGTTTGTTAATTTCAAATTTAAATAATGATTTTTAGATAATTTTTAGTTTATTATATACATCTAAATTATTATTAAATGAGAAATAAAATTTGGAGCATAAGGCTCTATTTTGTGTTTATGTCATAAATATATACAAAGATGTACATGTAATTAAGTTGGTTGATGATTCTTTAAATATCCTTTCTAGTTTTTTTAATTTAAAAAAAATATACTCATTGTCCATTTATTTTTATTTATCGAAAACTATCGTTAAAAAAATTAACGATTTTTTTCAAAAATATTATATTCTTATTTTTAACAATTTAATTAAATATTATTTTAAATAGTCGTAATTTCAAATAAATTAAATAAAAAAAATAAAAAAGAATTATAGAGGTATAAGGCTCTAATATTTATTTTATGGGAAATGGTAGGAAATAACTAGATTTAGAGAAAAAATAGATATTATGGCTCCTTTGAATTGGACTTTAAATCGATGGCTAAAAAAAATCAACTAAAAAAAAAATCAAGAAGAGAGATGAATGTTTTCCTCTCTAAATTACCCTTTAGTTCTTTTCATTTATGTGTTTAATGAAGAAAAAAAAATCAATTTCCCTCTAAATCTAAGCATAACCAACCACTTTTTTATTTAATAATATTTTATTTTTTCTAAATTTAAGCATAACTAACCACTCGTTAATTTATAATATTTCAAAATTAAAATATTGATAATAGTTAATTATAATATATCCCTAAGATTTAGGGAGGTGGCTAACAAAAATGAAAATCACCATTAAAAATAAAAATAATCACGTTCAATCAAAGTTGTCGATCACGATGTACAGTGAATGTACAAACATAGAGCATACTCATAAATTATAGAGATTAAATATGCAATAAAAAATTCGATCGCAAGAGAAATGCATGCATTTACCTTAAAATTGTCTCCTTTGTCAATCGTTCATAATTGAAGCCCAAGTTGAATTTAAGTATGAGCCCATTAAGGATATTTTATGATTAATGTACATTAATTTTTATCGAAAATATTTAAATTTAAAATTTTAAAATTTAAAAGTTACTTTATAAAAAATAAAGATTAAACACATACAAGATTTTTTTTTTTTTTTTTTTTTTGAAAACAACACTTACAAGAGTTAAGCGCCTCATGAATTTGTACTAAAAAAAAAGTGCCTCGTGAATTTCATAATTCTTAGTGTAGATTTAAACAAATAAAAAATGGTTGATAGGATTGATTATGTTATTGTGTAATTATAGTAAATTAAAAAATAATGGTTAGGTTAATAACTCAACCATCATAAATATGTGTTCCTCACTCAAAAATTGTGGGTTTGAACTTTTTTTTTTAATCTTAATTATTAATCTAAAAGAATTAAAATTGAAAATTTTAGAAAAAGAAAATCAAAGATTTTTCATAATTATTGGTAGCATATGCTTTCATGACAATCTTAGGAAAAATTTTGAATCTATAAACTTATTATTACTAGGTCGATAGCACTAGAGCAATATTTCATTTTCTTTTGTTTCTCTTTTTTTGGAGAAATTTTTCTTTGGTCTTGTGTGTAATTTCTGAAGCTCAATTACGTATTCAATCAATAAAAAATGAAATTAGAACTTGATCTTACATTGATTAGCTCAAAAGTAACATCATTTTGTCAACTTAAAAAAAAAAAGATTTTACATTATCCGATAATAAAAAAATAAGGAGACCTTCTATCATTTATAAAACTACGTTTTTTTATCGTCAATTTATTTTAAGACGAAATCTCTTCAAATCTAATAAGTATATATTTTATGCTTTAATTAGGATTTACATGTTAAATGGAAACCTCAAAATGGGGATTCAAAATTTAGGTTTATATTTTATTTCATACTATTGGGTATATTATGGTATATTATTCCAATAGTCGATATATCTGTTTCACATGTTAGGTATAATTTGGTATATTTATTAAATTTGATGCTAAGCCTACGAATTAAAATATATGAACACAAATACTCTTCTAAGAGTGTTCTGGGTTGTATTGTTGTGCTTGTACGCATACATATAAACCTAGTATATTTGTCATATTACATTAATTTAATATTTACTTATATTGTTTTGCTTGTATGGTATATATCTTATTAATTTTTAGTGCTTGTTTTATAAATAACCACAGGGCATCAAAAGAAGAAAAAAACGACGCCTCAAATGCCACATGTCTACCAATTTAACTATACTGTTAATTTATTTCTCAAAAATCAAAAAACAAAACAAGAAGGCCCAATCGACTTAAAATTGTGCTTATTACCAAAATAACCTTAGATAACAAATAAGAGCAATAGCTCCAATATCTGAGTTTGAATGTGATCCAAATTATTGTCAAATTAAAAATTACGGGAAAAAAAAAAGTCTGAAATCCAATTCTCCCATCTATTACATAATTTTGCTTGATTCCATAATATTTATGCTTTGCTTCTTTTAGCAGATCAATGATTTTTTTTTTTTTTTGAAAACGCAAATCAATGGTTGTTAAATTAAATGAAAAAATACATTTTTAGTTCTTAAGTTGTAATATAGTTTCAATTTGATTTTTAAATTTTAAAACTCAACATTTTTACGTATGATATTTCAATAATACTCATATTAATTTTTGAAATAACAAAATTGTTAGTTACGTATCTGATGTTGACTAAAATGATGATTAGAATAATTTTAAATTTTAATATATTAATGATATAATTATGATAATTTTCAAGTGAAATCAATTTTAAAAGAAAATAAATATAAAAGAAAACTAAAGTACACCAAGATTAAAAGCTAGAATTATTGAAATATCGGAGTGGAAGACTCGAAATCATAACCTCTAATCATTGGGTACAAATTAATAACATCTTATACGACTTGATAACTACACTTCACTTATTCGGAGTAGTTGTTTTTTTTTAAGAAAAAAAGAAGAAATAAAAAAAAAAACATAAATAGGGCTTCTTTATATTACACCTTCCTCCTCCGCTTTCCATTTGCCTCCTTAAAATCACTGTCTCTCCCACTCAGCCGCCATTAATGTCTCATCCAGAGCTCAAATTTTGAACCTCCAAAAACAAATTTGAATTTCTTTTTCAAAAAAAAACCAAATTACCAATTTCAGAGACGATGTCAATGAACAAAAAAAAGAAGATGACGATGAAGAAGCTGCCATCATTCTTCAAATCCACCGCAGACGACAAGTCGTCCTGGCCCTGGCCGTCATGTCGGCAGCCTAGAACCCTCTCTTTCCGAACCAGCACCGTCGCCGCCGTCGCGGCCGCAACCGATTCCTCCGACTCCTTCACACTATCCTCAGAGTCCTCCGGCAGCCTCTCCACGGCGTCAGATTTCTCCGGCGCCGACCCAATCGAGAGAATGATTCGAGGCCTCCGGCCGTCCGAGCGACTCCGGTTCGAGCCGACCGGGAAATCAAGCTCGATTCTGAAAGAGGAAAAAACCGCCGCCGTGTCGGCGCCGTTGAAGCAAGGGACGACGGTTTTAGCGGTGGATTCCGACGACCCATTTTGGGACTTTAGGAAATCGATGGAGGAAATGGTGGAGGCGCATGGGATTAAGGATTGGGAGAAATTGGAAGAGCTTTTGAATTGGTATTTGAGAGTTAATGGAAGAAATAACCATGGATTTATTCTTGCAGCTTTTGTGGATTTATTGGTCACTCTTTCAACTGCTTCTTCTTCTGATGATGATGAAATTTCTGAGAAATTTGAAATTTCTCCATTGTTGATTTCTTCTTCTTCTTGTTCTTGTTCTTCTTGTGTTTCCTCATCCATGGAGATCCAGGAAATCACTTCATTAGATGAACATCATCATCATGTCTTCTCTTGATTTTTTTAATGTTATTATTGATGAAGTAATTAGAGAATACAATCTAAACTATGTTTGTATTTACATGTTCCTATTATTTTGTGAAAAAAAAAAAAGAAATATATTATCGACCTTTCAATATCATTTTTTTTTTATTCTTAACATTCTTTGGAATTGGCAATTTCATCCATTTCTAGCGGTGGTATAATTTTAGTAAAACCCTAAATATTATCTAGGAAAATACATGGATATCTTTGGTGTGTGTTGCAATTTTTATTGCCTTTTTTAAGACCAACTAATTTAATTTTGAGTTAAATTTAATTTTGTTCTTTCTTTCAAATTATGTTTTGAGTTTTACTATTTTTATTTAATGTCTAACATGAGCCATTTATAAATTAAAAGGTCATATATTCGATCTTTCATTTTGTTATTGAACTAAAAAAAAAGCTATTTTTGTTTAATTTCGTGCATATGACAAATATAAATCCATGTAAAAACAACGATTAAATATTTTACATTCTTTGTTTAGGATAAATATTTAACATTCAATAAATTAAGTAATGGGATGTGTTATTGTTGAACTATAGTTGCTTTTTTGAAAAACAAACTTAACTATACTTAAATTTCATTCAATTATTCAAAATTAATAGCTTGGAATATAAGTTATGTTAAATTTACACTAAGTTATTGTTAAAGAAATTAATAGAAGAAACCAAGATAAAATAGGGACATGTATTTTAAGAATAAGAATACATATTCAATTCTTTGACTTAACATTTTGTGCATCAATCTACTACACATGGTATGTAGTTAAAGCACAACTTTATAGTATGAGAAAATGTTGGTTCTCATTTGAATATTCTCATAAGAAATAAAATATAACACATAAACAACCTAGTGAATAAATTCGGCCAAAAATAAGTATAGTTTTCGTAGTTTTGTGTACATCTAGTAATTAAAAGTTTTCCTTAAAAAAATAAGTAATTAAAAGTTTATAAGTTTGAAATTTCTTATTCCAAATATGGTTGAATAAATAAGATAACAGAATCAAACTCATGATCTTTTAGTCATATACACACTTATGCTGATTACTCTTAATTTTGTTAGCATGTTGAGGTTTTGGTATAAATAATTTAAATCTACATGAGCTTTACTTACAAAAGAAATATTTTAGACTGATTGAGAAAAATTAGGTCAAACAAATTAGGCTCAATTATTGATTTTTATTTTTCATAAAATTGATATTTTGCTTTAACGGCATTCTGTTATTAATGCAATCTGATACCAACAAATCTATAAAAAGGACCAACTCTTGCTCATTATTAAATTTCATTAACTTTAAAGTGAGGTAGTTGATCCGCTGCAACACGTCTCATCATATAATAAAGTCTGAGTAATTAATGAACCATAGGATTCCTTACACGTGGAGAATCGGAGGAACAGCAGCTCTGAAGTCATGGAGCAATGAACAATCCTAGCCATTGATTTTTGAAATTGGAAGGTCGTTGTCAATTTTCGCAGTTTCTGCAGACTCTTTGGCACAATCTTCATTTCTATATTGTATTTAATATTTATAAATATTTCTATTTTGTCAGATAAAATTATGATTTTATATAGTTGTGGTAATTAATTTATATTAACAAATTTTTAGTTACATTTTTTTTATAGTTTAAATTTTAAAATTTTGAATTTGATCATTTTTTTTTTAAAATTTCATTCTTTGAATTCAACTATATTTGGATTGAAGGGGTTGGTATTTTTTATTTATTATTGTATTTTTGAAATGAAGGGGTTGGTATTTTTTATTTATTATTATTTTTTTGAAATGAAGAGGTTGGTATTTGTTAGTTAAGTTCAATTATGGTTAGTAAATTTGATCCTTTAATTCTTGTGAAAACTTTAGTAATTAAATTAAATATAAAGGCTACTATAAAAAAAATTGAAGATTAAAATTAGGATTTTATATACTAAAGGAACCTAAATGAAAGGTGAATTAAAATTTAGGGGATTTTGCATGTATATTTAAAAAAGATAAAATATTGATAAAAAATAGCAAAATATTTTGATCTATAGCACAAAATCAAAACTAATTTATTTGTAGATAAGTTATTTTAAAAATTATGTTACAAATATAATACAAAAGATAAAATGTGCTGTCAATGGAAAATTCTCTAAAATTAACGTGGCAAAATTAACTTTCACACTGAGTTTAGTACAAAAGTAGGTTTCGGTTATTTGTATGAAGCAATCATAGTCTTTTAATATTTTTGGACCACTATTAGAAATTACAATTTACATATAGCTTTAAGTATGCAGCAACCATGTTTTGTTAATGTTTAGAAAAGATTACATTTTAATAACTTATAAAAACTCAGTAAAAGTTACTTCATGATTTTAGAATTTACTTCATAATAGAAATATATTAATACAAATTTACCGTTGGTATGGGACCTTTGAATTTGGTATCAACAACCATTATGACTACCTAAAGTTAATATTTTAGGAATTATTTAAATAATCAAATATAGTGTCAATTAGTTGTTTTAATAAAATACTGAGGAGCAAGCACTTGAAAAATGAGATAAAAGAAAATAAATAATGAATAAAGATAAAAGTAAATTATTTCTTTTTTTAAAAAAAACTATGATGACAAAGGTTTTATGAATAAAAGGGTCCCATGTATACGATAGAACAAAAATCCATAGTTTTTATTTGAACCTTGCATTCAGATTTCAGACTTTGTAATTGGCGACAAATAATATAAATTTGAAATGAAATGAAAAATGAAAATAATGATTTTTTAATTGGCTATAAATAATACATTCGAAACGAAGATGAAAATATATAATTTTTTTCTTTAAAAAATTGAGGATATTGCGAGGTGGGCAAAATTTGCTACATGTTGATAGAAAAAACAAATTTCAGGAATTATTCTTAGTGTACGATAAGAAAGTCCCCATCTTTCTTTCCATGAATATTTTTGTTTTTTTATTTTTTTACAAAATGCATGAGAAAATTAAGATAAAATTTAAATTAATAACTGTAGGGTTTGAATTTTAAATTATGTCCCATGATATGATTTTGAGCAAATAGTTTCCTTTTCACTTCATGATCGAAATATATGAAATATATCAATAAATTATTAATTTAATAAGGGAGCTTGAAAAAAAAAAAAAGAAAAAAAAGAGATGCACTCACATGGTATATTACCTACTAACTAATAGATTAATCGAAATGGATGGTAGTATGTTTTCGAACTCGGGCCAAAATGGTTGGTAGTATGTTAGCTTGTATTATGAAAACGAAAATCCAACAACCAATCAAAGATAAAGAAAATGCAAGAAAAAAGAAGAAACGACACAAACTTTATGTGGTTCACTAACGTTGTGTTAGCTTGTCCACGGGCAAAGAGCGAGAACAAGTTTCATTAAGGAGAACGAATTACAGAGTACTGAATTACAGAATGAATGTCATAATACAGCTAAGGTTTAATTCGAGTGTATATATATGCACTCTCATTAAACCTTATTACATAATGCGCAATAGAATGCGGATGTGCTAGCACACGCGGAACGCACAACAGAATGCGTAATCGGTTACGCTCTAGAGTGCAAATGCGGGTTGCGATAAATGCATGCGGAATGCATTGTTGCGATTTGATTGCTTGCAATGTGAAAAGCGTTTGCGCAACTCACTCGCTGACCGGGCAATGAGATCCCAGACTACTAATAGCAGAACATTAAAGCGTTCATGACATATCTCAACAACTTGTTATATTGGTTGTAATATAAATTAATTTATGGTCTTTTTTGCTTAAGAAAATCTAGAACATGATTATTAACGAACATAATTATTTTTTTATGATTTCTCTCATGAAAATCTAGAAATACGTGCAAATTGCTTAAGAAGTAATTAGGTATTTTACCTAGTATATTTTTTTAGAATCTCACAAATATGAAACAAATATTATCTATTAATTCGAATCATTCTAACAACTAAATAGTTTTATATTATAACACTTAAGAAGTAATTAGGTATTTTACATTAACAACTAGAGGTAACTATACTAAAGACGTGAGTGGAGTAGGTTATAAGGCCTCCTTATATTTTCAAGGTGGATAATCATCGATATATTTGTTAGAGAAGATGAGGTTTCACCTCAAAATTAATTGACAATAAAGAAAGTAACATATATCTCTTTTTATATTGTTATGAGGTCTCCACTTTTTTTTATGTGGGATCTTTAACAATATTCACATGTCACTTTCTTTTTTTTTAAAACTGTTTGAAGTTTATATTTATTTTTAAAAAAAAAACTGATTGAAGTTTTATAATAAGGCCAAAGTTGAAAATAAGAGGGAAAAATAGTATATTTAATCCAAAAAATTAACTTTGTCATTTGAAAGGGCTTCCAATATGGGTGATTTAGGGTTAGCGGCGAAGCTTCTAATCCCTGTGCCACATTGAAATTTTAAACAACAAATTTGATATCTAACACCATGATTCATGCTTAATATTCATTATTTATAACAATATGTTAGTGTCAAATAATCATAAGCTGTGCATTTTTTCTAGGTTCCTGAACTTCCCCATGTGCAACATTTTATTAAATGCACATCATATTAATTATAGTAATCAAAATGATTATATATATGCATTCAACTTGACCATCCATATTGAATAAAAAACTATTCATTTACCAAATTAAAATTTTAAAATAAAGAAGTAATAAAATTGTCTAATGCATTAATTTTATAGTTATTTATTGTGGGTTTATAATAATTTTTACTTGATTGATTGCGGCTAGATTTGAGTAAATTCAAGACAAGGTTGAGATTTGTTCGCGTCCTTTTTAGAGTATTTTAAAGATGACTAGAAAACTTATACCTACATTGCACGTTTATTGTTCTTTAACTAAGTTTTTTGCTTATATTAAATATATAAATTAAAGTTAATCAAGTTTTAAGATTAAATATTAATTTTAATCGATTTGCATAAACATTAATTTTAAATATAAGTTACACTAATGTTAATATATCTATTTATTTAAATAAATAAATCATTCTTATATTAAGAAAAGTTAAAAAATATATATATATAATTATTCATTCATGATTATTTTTTGAACACATTTATAATTTTCAATACTTCTAAAAGTTTTCCATTCTTATATTTTTTTCAACACTCTTTTGTTCATATTATTTTTTGAATCCAAAGTGAATTCTTATTTTTTTATATAGTTTTTTAAATATATCTTACTTAAGTGATACTCAACTTTCATGATATCGAATAACAATGCTTGTTTAATAAAGATTAAGTGAATACATCTATTTTAAAGTATGAATGCATAGTTCGAAATTTAAATTTCTTTGGTTACTATTTTTTATTGTAATTTCTATAATTATTATTTATGGTTATTTTTATTTAAAATGGTTTGTTAGAATGCATTTGTTAAAAAATGTTTATTAGAAAGAAAAAAAAAGTAAGTTTTGAACTTATTTTAGTTTAGTTTGTTATCTATTTTGTTATTATTTATGTTGTTTTCCTTTCTTAAGTTTAATAAAAAAAAATTTAATTCAATAGCATTTGGATTTAAAATAACTTTAATTATAAAAGTACAAAAAAAATTTACTAACAATAATAATAATAAGTCCCCACCTATTCATTCTTTTCTTGAAATATGTTGGCTTGATTGATAATTTATCAAACAACAATGTTACTAACTTCATCAAAGTGGAGTAATAAAAGTGCAAATCGGATTTAAAATATCGACGTAACATATAAATTATTACAATTTGAATGTAATACCATCATATTAAAATGCTTAGATAAGAGAGACTTGTGAGTGCATGAATTGAGTGAAGTTTTTTAAATAAATTATGTAAATCCAAATGTTACAGAAGAATTTGTGAAGAAAAACTTATTTTTATAGTAAAAATTAAAGTTGTAAAACTTTTTAAATTCTAGAAACTAAACTCTCAATGTTTTATTTATTTATTTTTGAAATTTTCATTGTTTTATCATAAATATGATTAAAAACATCTTTTAAGATATAAAAGATCATTTCATTCTAACATTGTAACTTAAACATCTTTATTGTTATTTATTATTAATTATGGTGGTTAGTTAGTATGTAGACTTTTTATTATTACAACATTGTAACTTAAACAAACTCACATCCTTTCATATCAATATTTTTAATAATATTTTTTAATTCTTATAATTTACCATATTTATATAAACGAAGCCGGTATAATAAATTGGTTTTTGCTCATTTATTTTGTAAGTGGGCAAAATATATTGTAAATGTAGAAAACATGTAAAACATATTTGAAATTATGGGAAAAATAAATTGACATTTTAATTTTCAAATATATATAATAATAATGTTAGTTACTTTAGTTTGTACAAAGAATAATGTATGACAATAGAAATGATACATAAGTTTTTAAATATCTAAAAAAATAATTTTAGTTTCCACATATCTAATAGTGATGTAATAAAATAAAATATCAACACATCTCAAACAAAAAGAAAACAGAATAAAAAAAAATTGATAGAACAATGGTAAGAAACAAACATTTGTTATGCTATCAACATAGATAAGTTTTACCTTATAATCAAATGACTCTTCCAATGCCAAGTATTATAGGGCTTGAATATAAAATAAAATAAGATATAAAGAAATAAGTATTATAGGAAAATAAAATTGGATAATTTAAGAAAGAAATTAGTATTATAAACTAAAAATTTAAATTAAATAACAATAAAATATACAATAATGTTACAAACACGACAACAACATAAATAATAACAATAAAGAAATTCAAATATCTAGTTATACATTAATTCCTTAACTTGTTTGTTTTATCATTTGCTATACAAATCCTGTTACTCATTCTAAAAAAAAAAAAAATACAAATACTATTACTCAACTTTATAAAAGCAAAGTTGACAATCATAAACCAAATTTGAAGTATTGATTCCACACCTGAGTCACATGCAACTTATATGCAACAACACAACAGCTATAGAGTCTTTGAAGATTGAGAGCATTTGAGAGCCACGGCAAAATACAAACCAAAACTTGGAAAAGAAATTGAGATGAAACCTCATTTTATAGTAGAAAAGTAGAGTTAGCTACAAAACCTTTTGAATTCTAAAACTTACAAAATTGATTATGAATCATAATTATAATTATGAGAGGAATACAAATTCATTTACATGGGATATAATTATGAGAGGAATACAAATTCATTTAAATGGGATAAAAGGTCTTTTAAGATTCCAATCTCTAACCTTTTATATATTTATGGCAATGGCTAATTATTAATTTTATTAATGGTAGTCTATAAATGCAAAATGAATCATATTAACATCACCATGGACGTGCTTCTTGAAATGATTGTATAAAGAGTGGTAGTTTTGAAATTTTAAAATAATCATATGGACATAATAGTCTAAAAATGATTCTCCACCTCAAGCCACACTTTAAGGTTTTAAGATTAAGATTACTTTTTTTATTCTTAAACAATTTTGTAATGTAGTCTTCAAATATGTTTTGTTTTTATAAAAAAATAAAAAAGAAATAAAAAAAAGATGGAAACGATTTAAACCCACAATTTTTTAGTTACTAAATTATATATCATGTTATTAAAATTAAGGTGAGTCTTCAAAATTGTTAAATTCAAATTCACGAGTATAATAAAAATTGAAAGTTTTTTTATTTTTTGTTTTTGTTTTATTTTGATTATTTTAATTAAAAAAATATTTAAGGGTATAGGACTCCTTTTAAACCTCTTAATTTTTAAGGCAACTCATGTTGGTATTCAAATATAAAGTTAATAAATGTACTAAAAAAAATTGAAAGAATAAATTCTTTTCTGTACACTCTTAAAAAGGTCATTAAAAAAAATCAAAAAAAAGATTAGTCGAAAAAATATTTGAAAGTTAATATTCATTAAACCAGCTAAATGAAAAAAAAAAAAAAATCGAGGTATAATAAAAAAAACAAAAAAAATATGAATAGAAATTTTTTTTAAAAATTTATACATAACAAAAAATTGAAGCTGAGTCTTGTAATAAAATGAAAAAGTTGCATATGTCTCATGACTTCAAACAGTGTGCATATAAACTTCAATCATTACTACAAACAATTTTCAATCAGTATAGTCTTTAATTAAAATTATAGATTGTCTTCCATGTGTGCAACAGGTAGACTTCAATCAATTGATGGTGAAAGGAAGAAGTGAAATATGAGTAAAAAAACGTCTAAAATTCTATTATGAATAAAATATTTAAAAAAAAAAAAATACTATAATTAAAATAGATAGCTAAAAAATGGTTACCTGCCGCAAATTTCCAAAGAAAATATATTTTTTCTAAGACTTTCGGCAATGACTAACTAAAAACTTTCTGGATTTAAAAAAAAAAAAAAAATAATAAATAAATAAAAACTTCCCGGCCCGAACAATAATAATAACTTCCAATTTGATTTATTGAATTTAATAAAAGAATTTAAATGAAAGTTATCTTTTGGAACGACTAGTACTAATAAATATAACCAGCAGTTGGTGTGTATCATTAATATATATTTAATGATTAAGAGGTTTTGACTAGATGAGTCGATGGTGCGATTGATTATTTAATTTGGTGTTAATTCATTTTCATTCTACGGTCATGGATTCGATCCCTAGAATCGGTATTTGTAATATCCATTTCCCTAATGTTGGTTTCCCTTTTCTCCAATTTATATTAAAAAAAAAATAAATAAAGGGTTGTTCACTAATTATTATTTATTTTATTTTTTTTGTTCGTTCACTTTTTTAAACAAGCCCCTTCCTAAACACATTTTCTAAAACTAATATTCATTTTTTTTTTGGACATGTAGATGTACGAGAATTTAAAAGTGAATAATATATATCTTAAACAATTGAGTTTTATATATGTTCAAATTCACTGTTCAACCATGCTTTACCTTGGTTTAAATAATTTTAAAAAAAAAGTTATTGGGGAGATTAATAAGTATAAAAGGAAATTGCTGCAATTACTTGATGTTTTTGTTTTACATATCAATTAATTAATGCTAGTTAGAGCGTAGTTGTTGGAGGTTGATTAGAAGTCTAAAAGAAAGAAAGAAAAAAGTCCTGAAATTTATGTCCATGTTTTCCTCTTCCACAAGTTTTCACAAATCCATGTAAGGGTTTCTAATTATATTAAAATCCCATAAGACAATGTTCACTAAAAGAAGGTTAATAATGTTGGGTTTGATTCTGTCAAAAAAAATAAAAATAATAAACAATGTTGGGTTTGATTCTCAATCTATATTCAAAATCCACACTTCAAAATAAAATCATATTAGACACACACAGAAATAGATAAGATACGTCCAATTTTGTTTGACATGGGATTTTAATTTATGCTTTTTATAATATATATATAAATTTAAGATTTAGTAATGGTTTTCAAAACCAAAATGAAAATTACATTTTTTTAGATTATAACAATTAGGGGTGAAGATTCAAACTCATGACCTCATGGTTATTAGGTGTACATTAATATTGTTGAATTATTGCTCTCGTTGACAAATGAAATTACATCTAACCTACAAATCACTTACAAAAGAAAAAAAAATCAATATACAAATCATAACATACGTGATAAATTAAACACTATACATAAATGTAATACATACTTTCCATCCACTAATTTAAAGAAAAAATTATCATAGTTCGAAGAGAGACAAGACACAAGACACTAATTTGATCACTAACTAATTCGTAGTCCACCAATATTTAGTTTGAGATTGTGTTATAGCTTTTTAAATAATTGTTTTGGTAGGTCGGTGGTTGAGGCTACGGACTCCTAAGTATACTTGTTTTGAAAGATCTCTGATTTGAAAACGTTGAAGAGTACTTAAACTAGAATATCTTCTGCTTCTCAAAAAAAAAAAAAAAAACTAGAATACCCTCTAAAGTATTATGTGCTACAGTTTAGAGGGGCCAATGGTCTCCTGAGTTAGGTTGCTTCTCATATTGGTAACATATTAGTAGGGAGCATGTACTAATGAAGAAAACATCTTAGATTTGAGTTTAATATTATGCATTTTTCTTTTACATATTTATGGACTATGGACACTGCCTTGAAAAGAAAAGATGAGATAAATACAATTTGATAATTCAATCCGAGCTAACCCAAAAAGATATGAATTTAGTTGCTTTAATACATAGGGTAGGACGGGTTGACACAGATGGACGAAGTCAAAAATTTAAGTTTTGTCTAAAAAATTTCCCTAGTCCAATTCATTTCAAACCATGTACATAGCTTAATCATCAAAGCTTTTACAGTAATCAACATGACAACCATACATGTCACAAACTTTTTTTTAATATCTATGAGTGTTCAACCGGAATATTTTAAGCGCTCTTCTCTTTTTAAAGAACAAATCATCTGAGTTTACTGTATTTAATCGTAAAAAAAAATATGTAGGAAATCTAATTGTTAGGATCCCGTTTGATAATCATTTGGTTTCTATTTTTAATTTTTGATATTTAAGTTTATTTTTATTCAAATTTCCTATAATGTATTCTATCTTTTCTACGATATATATATATCATATTTTCTTAAGAAATAGGTGAATACTAACAAAATTTCAAAAATAAAAATTAATTTTAGGAAGCTACTTTTTTCCTTTCAAATTTTGGGTTGGTTTCTAAAAATATAAGTAAGATGTAGATATCCAAATAAAAATATATATATGATAAGATAGTTATTGTAGGCTTAAATTTCAATAATAAAAAACTAAAAATAAAATGGTTATCAATACTTTCATATGTCACTAACTTCACAATGTCTGTACTTTTTTCATGTTTTAGTGTGCAGTACATAATTATTATAATTATAAACCACTATTGGAGTTTCTACCCACACAAATATTATTATAATTATAAACCACTATTGGAGTTTGAATACAGTCTGCAGTTTTTCTCAACAACACATTTTTATTAACATTATTATTATTATTATTGGTCTTGTTTTTGTTTTTTTTTTTGGAATTAAGTGATGGGATTGTGACCAAACACCCTAGAAGCCTGTGTTTTGTTGTGTGTTTCTGTGTTTTTACATTTTCCAACTCTCATTGTTGTTTTTGTTTTGCATTTAATGCTCTTCTCCCTTTACCTCCATCTTTTGAATCCTCTCTGCCCCTCTCATTTTTCTTCCTTTTCAAATTTTAAATTAATTAATGCTGGACATGGATTATGTTGAACAAATATTCTTAAAATTGACAAAACCATCTCCATATTATTTATTTTGGATATAAATTTTGCCCTTTTTTACATCATTTCTCAATGTCAATAAAATTTATGAGAAATTAATTTTTAGTTTAGTGGTCACAATAGATTAAATCAAATATTTTTAAATTTTTTTGGGCCCTCTTAACCACTAAACTATTTTGTGTATGTGTGTGCGTTTTTTTTTTTTTTTGGTATCTATGAAGATTTTTTCATTGTCGTTTACTTTATAACGTGATTTTTTCCATTTCTTAATCTTTGTGTAAATTTTTGAACACTTTTTTCAAGGATCAAATATATAATCACAATTACAAAGACGATAAAGAGATGAAGAAAAACTTTTCTATGCATAACCAGTTATAGAGAAGCTTTACATTTTATTTATGTGGCATCATGGATACAACATAAAATTGTTTTATAAATTAAATATTAAAGAAATAAATTATTTGTGTAGCATCTATGGTGCCACATATATAAATTACAGGAGTTCTCTTTTTCCTTTTTATTTTAGTACAATAAATCATAGGAGTTCCTAAAGTTTTTCTCATGGAACAATAATTGATATGTATCTTTAATTTAGATGTTGTTGGTTCGAATTATCTAACTCCAAATATTGCTGTTACTAAAAGTATTTATTGAAACAGAATAGATGCAAAGGGTAAAACTGTAATATGGTATAAATTGAGTTATAAATTATGTGTGTGTATATATTTTGTTTTGAATAAAGATACGATTCAATTTATGAACGTCACCAACAAACAGATCCTGATTTTGACAATTCTCGAAGATGGACTTAAATGCATGTTTGGGCCTACAAAAATGATTCTCTTAACACAGGCCCATCTTTAACATATGGGCCCATATTTGTACGCAGTCAAGGTGGGCCCATTAATGGTGTGAGAAACGAAGTATGTACGAACGTCGGATATGCCTCTAATAAATTATTATTGCCCATAAAGTCTTTTCTAAAGATTTTTTTTTTTTTTTGAAGAAATTTATAAAGTTCTTTTTTTTTTTGAAATGTTAGAGTGATGCAAATTTGAGATTTAACCATCTAATCCAAGAATGAATGCATAATTAGGGGTGAACATGGGTTGGGTTGGGTTGAGGTGATTTTCAACCCAACCCAAAAATTCGGGTTGGTTAATTCTTCAACCCAACCCTTTATTTTCGAGTTGGGTTGGATTGAGTTATCGGGATCATAAATTTGCAACTAACCTAAAATTAAAGAATCTCACATGATAAGCAATGTACTCAATAAATAATCTCTAACGTCCCTTTTTTTATTCCTAGAAACTTAGGACGAACATTAACATAAGTAGATTCTTATTGTAAATGCAAAATTCAAGTTTACCTAATTTCAAAACTTCATTAATAGGTTTAAAGTTTAAAAAATATTAAAAAATTAAAAGTTTAACAATAATAATTAAATAAAATAAATATGCATATACATATAATATAAATAATTAAATAACATAATAATTATGTTATAGGTAAAAAAATATATCTTTTAAACTAAATAATAAATTCGAGTTAGGTTGGGTTAATTTTAGGTCAACCCTTGACCCAACCCAACCCAAGAAAATTTCATGATTTTGAACCCAACCCAACCCATTTATGTATTTAACTCAACCCAATCCGTCAAATTGGGTTGGGTTGGTTCGGGTTTCTCGGGTTGTCGAGTTATTTGTGCACCCCTATGCTTAATAGAGATGAATCAAAATCAAACAAATAGAGAAGGATGAAGGAGAAGAGACAAAGCACACCGAATTTAAGTGATTCGGACTTAGTCTACTCCACTGTCAGAATGAGAATCGATCGAGCTGATCAAATTTTGTCATAATGCCATTGCAAATGTACAAATGGCTCTCAAGGTGGCTAGGGTTCTAAACTCTCTCTCCAAAAAGAAACTCCCAAAAGTGTTTTATATAGTAGCACCAAAATACATCTCTCATGATTAGTAAACTAACCTTAATTAACCAAAGTTAAACATTAACTCACCAAATGAGCTAATACATGATGTGTAATTCACCTATTACAAAATACCCTATTGAAGTACATATCATAAAACAAAATGGCAAACAAAATATCAGAATGATCTCGAGATCTCAGAAGCTCCAGACACACCTGGATCAGAACTTGTTCAAATTGAACAATCATAACAGAATCTCAGACTCACCTGGTTCAGAAGTTATCCAAACAAAGCAGCTCAAAACAGAATACAAAACAGACTTGGCTCAGAATGCCAAACAACCTTGGCTCAGAATTCACCCATGCAGAGCAAATCACAGAGATAATCAAATTTCTCAGAAGACAAAGCTTTAGTCAAAATATCTGTAGGATTGTGTTCACCTTCAGCAATGACAACCTGTTCTCAACAACAACATCTCGAACAAAGTAGAATCTAACATCAATATGCTTGGTTCGATTATGAAAAGCAGGATTCTTAGACAATGTTAGAGCACTCTGGCTATCACAATGCAAAGTAATCAAATAGTCTAGATCAAGCATTTCAGAAATCAAACCCTTAAACCAAAAAGACTCTTTAACTGCATCAGTTAAAGCAATATATTCTACCTCAGTCGAAGACAAAGCAACAACTGTCTGCAAGCTAGACTTCCAACTTATCACATTGTCGAACAACATTAAAACATATCTTGTAAGCGATCTACGCGTGTTGGCGACAGCAGCATAATCAGAATCAACATAACCTGTTAGGATGGATTCTTTAGAACTATCAGATTTTGTATATAAAAGACCCTTCACGATAGAGCTTTTAATATACCTTAATATCCATTTTGTTGCTTTCTAATGAGGCTTACCAGGGTTACTCATGTATCTGCTCACAACACTCATTGAGTGTCCCTAATCCGGCCTACACGATATCATGGCATACATAACACTCCTAACAAGATTAGAATAATGCACTCATTTCATATCTTCAATATCTTCCTCAAAAGATAGAGACTGACTTGATGACAATTTGCAATGCAGAACAAAATAAGTCTTCACAGACTTACAACTTTCAATGTGAAAGCGTTTCAAAATACATACCAAATAATCAAGTTGACTGATACTCAAACTGTGACTATCTCGATCTCTGATCAACTCCATACCCAAAATTTTCTTAGCAGCGCCCAAATCTTTCATCTCAAATTTGCTATTCAAAAATTCATTTACCCTCTTAATCTCTGCAACATTGCTCGATACAATCAGAATATCATCCACATACAACAGAAGTAGGATGAAGCAATTTACATTAACAGTTTTTCTGAAAACTAATCTTAGATATGAAGGAGTCGAAGCACTTATTCCACTGCTTTGAAGACTGCTTAAGGCCATAGATGGATCTTTTCAGATGACAAACCTTGCCAGACTGACCATCTACTTCATATCCAGGAGTTTGTTTCATAAAGATATCTTCATCCAAGGTTTCATGCAAGAACGCTGTGGTCACATCCATCTGCTTTAATTCAAGGTTGAACTGAACAACCATAGCCAATAAGGTTCGAATAGAGGAATGTTTGACAACTGAAGAAAAAATTTCAGTATAATTTATCTACTCTTATTGTATGTAACCTTCGCAACCAATCTTGCCTTAAACCAAGGTTAAGCCAACCCCTTAATATCTGGTTTCAACTTAAATAACCATTTGCAGTCAATAATCTTACAATTTACAGGACGGTCCACCAAAATCCAAGTCTGATTCTTCTTCAAAGAAGTCATTTCTTGGTCCAACGCCCTAATCCATTCAATTGAATGATTGGAATTCAAAACTTGTTTATAGTTATTCGGTTCAGAAATGCTCTCATCATCATAACAGTACAAAGTAAAACCTACAAACTGATCTTCATTAAATCTCGATGGAGGTCGAATTACCCTTCTCTACCGATCTCTGGCAAGCTGGTATGACTGAATGTCAGAATTCACAATAGGGGCTATTTGCTCAACATCACTCTCTAAACTAGCAGGAACATCCTCTAGCTCAAGAGCAACAACCACGAGATCAGAATGTGTAATATCATCGATATACATAGATGGCTCAATAGAAGAATCTCTCGAAGTAGAAGCAGAAGCAGAAGAAGACGTCAAATTAGTTTCTCTAATCTTTGCCAAGGAACTCAATCTCATAACTCATCTACTTGGCAATTTCTGAATTATTTTCAACTTTACCACTAGAAGTCTCTTTCCAAGGAAATAATTCTTCGTTGAACTTGACATCTCTGCTCACAAAATATTTTCAATCTCCTGATTCAATAGACCAAAGCTTGAATTCTTTCACTCTTGAAGGATATCGAATAAAAATACATCTCTTGGCTCAAGAATCAAGCTTATCTTGTTTAGTATGTGCATAGGCTGCATAACCAAACACTTTTAAATGTTTCAGATTTAGTGGAGAACCGATCCAAATTTCCTGCGGAGGCTTGAAATTCAAAGCAGTCGAGGGACTTCTATTGATGATATTAGCAGCAGTGTTAACTGCCTCACCCCAAAAGGCTTTGGGCAAACCACCAAAAGAAAGCAGGCATCTCACTTTCTTCAAAATGGTTCGATTGAACCTTTCTGCAAGTCCATTATGTTGAGGGGTACCTAGAACAGTCAGAAATCTCTTAATCCCAGATTGTTTGTACAAATCATCAAAGTTCTGATTAAAGAATTCTAACCTGTTATTTGCTCTCAAGGCCTAACTTGCTTCCTAAATTGCTTCTCAACCAAAATCTTTCACTCTTTTAATTTATGAAAAGTCTCATCTTTGGTCTTCAGCATAAAAATCCATAACTTTCTAGAGTGGTCGTCAATTAGAGAAATAAAGTACCGAGCTCCACCATGATTTTGGACCCGAGCGGGGCTCCAGAGATCAGAATGAATATAATCTAATTTCTCTTCTGATTTAAATTGCGAAACTTTAAAACTCAACTGGGTAGACTTGCCCAAAATGTAATGCTCACAATTCTCAATTGTTGATGGCTTTAGATTTCCCAAAAGTCTTTGCTTAGATAAGCAATCAAGTTCTTTATGAATGATGTGGGCGAATCTATTATGCCATAATCTCGAAGCCTTCAAATTTAATCAGAAACTACATGGACCTCGCCCTGAATAGCTTGACCTTGAAGAACATAAAGTCCTTTAACAAGCTTTCCAGTCATCTTAACTTTGTTGTTTTTACAAATCATCAACAAACCATGGCGAGACTTGTAGTTATAACCAGCAACATCAAATGTTCCCAAGGAAATGAGATTTCGTCTCAGGCCTGGCACATATCAAACATCAGATAGCACTTTGACAGAACCGTCATCCATGCTGAATCGAACTAAGCTTATGCCATTAACTTCACACTGTTGGCTATTTTCCACAGTGACTTGCCCTATCTCAATTTCTTTCAAATTCTCAAAGTGATGCTTGTACGGGGATATATGGAAGGTACAACCAGAGTTCATAATCCATTGACTCTCATAACGGTCATCAGAATTTCCAGCCATAAGCACCTCGGCTGAATCATAACCATAAAGGACATGAGCATCTTTTTTAGGCTTCATAACAGGTAGCTTGCCCATCCTCTTCAGAACAGAACAATTAAACTTAATGTGTTTCTCACCTTTGGAGTAATTGCAGGTAAAACTCTTTTTCTGCTCTTTCTTCTTCTTTGTAGGTTTAGAGCTGATTTTGCTTGATTTACTACTCTGGCCTGTAGCAAATTTGACCGATTTGCCTTTCATAAAAAGAGCCTCAGAATCCTTCTTCTCAATTTTCATTTCTAAATCCCTAGAACGAAACTAGTCAAGAACTTTGTCTAGGGTCAATTTTTCACTGTCATACTTAATTATTTCAGCTCCTTAAACTTATCGGGTAATGAATTGAGAAGAATCACTGCTTGATTCTCATAATCAAGCTTATCCTCAGTGTTTGCCAAATCTGCATAAATTTTGTTGAAAACATCTATGTTTTCCTCCAAACCCTTGGACGGATCCATTCTGAATTGAATAGCAACTCTTTCAGATATATCTTATTAGACAATGACTTTGACATGTAGAACTCTTCTAATTTGGCTCACAGAGTTGCCACATCATCAATCTCACCAAGTCTTCTCAAGACATTGTCGGCTAAATGCAGGATAATAGTGTTATTCGCAATTTCACATGACTCAAGTTTCTCTTCTTCTATCATGGTAGTTGGCCATTTAGGAGGGTTGTCCAAGGCTTTTGCAACTTTTTGTTGCACCAATAAGGCCTTCATCTTCCTCTTCCATAAACTGAAATTAACTTTCCCGTAAAATTTATCGATCACAAACTTTACCAACATATTTGCAGATCGAACACAAATCAGAAAAGCAGTTTATTCAGAGGATTGCTAGCCTCAACCACATAAAACAAGTAGTTCCAACAAATCAGAATTACCTTGTTAATTCTCAAAGCAACTAATCACCAAAAATCAGTGTAAGAAAATCTCAATTTCAAAATTTCAATCAATATCTCAAATTAGCCAATTTAATCAAGTCTATCAGAATTGTAAACCAAAATTCTAGCTCTAGATGGCAGCAATAATAAAATTTCAGCTCAAAACATTCAAATCAGCAGCTCAAATAGACATTAAATTGTAGCACAGAATTCCATATATAAACTATTACTCATAGAGTGATTCCAAGTATTTAGTCTGATTATTAAAGACTATAGCTTTAATTTGTCTCAACAGAGGATTATAGCATCAGATTTACCTTCAAATTTTCAAGCTAAAGACACAACCCAATAAATCCAATCAAATTTTGCTGTTAATGCCAAAATATATTTCCACAAATTGCCGAAATCAGCCAACACTTGAAATCAATTCAGAATGCCTACAAAAAAATTCGATTGCCAAAATTTTACTCTGATTTGTTGCCAAATTTTAAAAAATCGTTGGAAAAACTAATCGTATATGCGTTGGATTTTCGATTTTGCTAGAATAAGCTTGGTAGATGAAGACATTAACTGAAGATTTCGATTGCGTAGACGGTCAACAAAGAATAGCTGGATTTCATAAAACTACACAATCTACCGATTTTGAGGTTGAAATCCCCACATATTTCTTCGAAATAAACTGTCCCTAAACAAAACGATCTAAAATTTTTGAACAAATTGCAAACCAAATCCAATCGAGCCTAAAAAGATTTACGAATCTACCCTAAAATCGCCAGAAATCAGCTTCTCAATGTGTCGATTTATTCCAGACCCTATCAAAAAATAAAAAAAATTTCGGCTTAAATCTTGCGACCAAATCGACAGTACTTCAATCGGAAACCAAAAACAAATAGCAAGATCATCGATTAAGTTCCTCACAAAGGGAATCATAGAACAAAGACTATTTAGAAATTGATTTCAATACTGAAATCAAATTGAGCCAGATGACATGTTCTCGTTTTAACATCAAATGATTTTAAAGAAAAATCACACATCCAAGCAGTACCGATTTGAGAATATGGCAGTAGCAAAAATATTTCCAGATTAGATCTATACAGTAGAAGCAAAAGCCACTAAAGCTCTGATACCAAAATGTAATGCAAATTCCAGATCTAACAATCTAATCCAAGAATGAATGCATAATAGAGATGAATCAAAATCAAACAAATAGAGAAGGATGAAGGAGAAGAGACAAAGCACACCGAATTTAAGTAGTTCAGACTTAGCCCGCTCCACTGTCAGAATGAGAATCGGTCGAGCTTGATCGGATTCTCTCATAATGCCATTGCAAATGTTCAAAGGGCTCTCAAGGTGGCTAGGGTTCTAAACTCCCTCTCCAAGAAAACCCCCTTAAAAGTGCTTTATTTAGTAGCACCAAAACACATATCTCATGATTAGTAAACTAACCCTTAATTAACTCAAGTTAAACATTAACTCACCAAATGGGCTAATACATGATGTGTAATTCACCTATTACAGATATAAAGTTCTTTTTTAATCACATTTCTAAATATCTTTTTAACAGATTGTAAAATAAAATTTAAAAAAATTATTGCAAACTGATTTTAGATTATTTCATAAGCTTCATGTTTATTTTTTCAATGGTTGTGAAAGAAAAGTAACATGATTCAAACGAGATTTTGTTAACTAAAAAATTAGAAATGAGATTTGATGCAATAAATTTAATATTTATATTTATAGTAATTTAATTGTAGTAAGTGCGGAAAGTTTTCAAATATTTATTATTCGATTCATTCTATCAAATGTGCATTTGTATTTTTTTTTTCTTCTTAATTTAACGATATTTGGACAAGGGAATTTGAACTTATAATTTTATGATTACTAAATGATAAAAGATATCGCTAGAACTGTGTTATTATTGGCAAATGTACATTTATATGTAAGGTTATGTAGTCACTTAAGGTTGAACTATCTCTCTGCACTTCTTGACTGATTTATTTATTTATTCACTGAATAAACATGAAACTCAAGGAAAATAAAGGAACCTAAGGCTGGCCGGAAGCTGTTTGGCTTTGTTTATTTACTTCTTTATTCTATATTTCACAAGGTAAAGTAGAATCCCTTTTATTCACCAAGTAAACATGAAACTCAAGGGAAAGTAGCACATATAGTACTCTGTTTCTTCTCCGGAAAGGTCAGTTACAACTCTTTATAGGGCTATCTTATACCAATATCCAGATTGCAAATCAATTCCAAGATCAAAACAACTAATAGAGATGAAATTAAAGCATAGATAAAGAAGGATCAGAAGAAATTAGCACAACGATATAAAGTGGTTCGGACTAGCCTATTCCACTGTTGAGAATGCGAATCGATCATTCAAGATCGAGTTAATTCATAATTGCCATTGATAGATCGAGAGCTCTCAAATTTGGTGGCTAGGATTTCTTTCTCAAAGGAAGAAGGAAGCCCAAGGTACTTTATATACTAGCACAATCACACACCCTACATGGTTAATTAACCTAACCCTAATTAACCAAAGTTAACATAACTCACCAAATGGGTTAATACAATTTGATATGCAATTCATATTTAACAAATTACCCTCTTGAAGTACATATCATAAAAGTCATTAAAACTCCAGGCAAAACTGGATCTGAACTTTACTCGGCACGAGCAAATCAGAACGGTCTTCAAGACCTCAAATTCAGAACTTCAGCAAGACGGTGAACTAAACCCACCAATGGCAACCTAAACCTGTTTTCTAAAGAACATCTTCGTAAACAAACAATTAATCACAAAACAAATGTTGCCAAGTAACATGGAATCAAAGCAAATGAGGGAATACCCTCTCAAAAGACATAATCAGCACAAACTAGAGTCAATATATCTAAAACGAATCAACTCTTCAGAAACAAATGCATTCCGAACCCAAATGACCCTCAAATACAAAATCTGAATAAAAAAATATGAATGTTAAAAACTCTGCACCAAAATATGTCAAACTTCTATGTAACTGCTAAAACAAACTAACAAACTGTGCTAATTAGAATGACACGAAACAGAAGCACAAAACAAATACTCCAAAATCACCACAAACTTCTTCCATATCAAACTCACAAATCAAGAAATTTTTAAACTGCATAACTTCATTAGAACTACTAGCAGCCATCAGAATATCATCCAAACTTAATAGAATCAAGATGAAGCAATAAGCACTAACAGTCTCTCTGAAAACAGAATAATCAAACAGATTTCTTGCAAAAGAGTAAACAATCAAGGAAGAAACAAACTGCTAAAAGAACTGCAACCAAAAGCTGACTAAAGTAATCAAAGCCCATCAGAGAGGATACATACAATAATACAAACGGAGAAAGAACATCAAGAACACATCAAGAGCATCGATCCCCTTTTCATGTATGTAACCGAAAGCAAACTAATCTACATCAGAATAAGAGTATTCAATATCCTCTAAATCGGACTTGATCACAAACCAGCAAAAGCAGACAATGAGCAAACAAATTTTAGGTCTCACCAAAGACATACTACATGAAAAATCCAACAAACAAGCCAACTCTCTATCAAACAACTGAACGTTGCACTCAAAACCAGCAGGAATATCCTTAGGTTCATAAACAACTAAGATAGGATCTGAACGTGCAATGTCACTGACAAGCACTGCAGGCTCAACAAAAGAATTTTCAGATGCATAAGCAGAAGCAACAGACAAATATATATTAGAAAAATCAATATCATAACTCAACTCCTTATCAACAACACAATTAACTTCAGGTAGAGAACCTGTCAAATTTTCAAATGGAGTCTTAACAAATTTATCAGAAACTATATCAATCTCTCATTTGCCTTGTAGAATGTATAAACCATTTGACAGCTTTCCAGACAACTTAATTTTCTCATTTTTACTCACAGTGATTAATCCATTTCGAGATGAGTAGTTATAACCAGCAGCATACAAAACACCTAACGAGATAAGGTTTTGCTGAAGATCTGGAATAAATTTCACATCTGTTAGCATTTTGATAGAATCGTCATCCATGCTAAACTAAACAGAACGTACTCCATTAATCTCTAGCTGAAGGTTATTAGCCAACAAAACCTTGCCATAACTCAGAATTTTCAAATCTTCAAAATTGTGCTCAAAATGGGACATGTGAAATGAACAACCAGAGTCCATAATCCACAAACTATCAGAAGGGTTCAAATTTTTAGAATTTCTAGTCAAGGGCACCTCGCCCGAATCATAAGTCTAGAGGAAGTTAGTTGAATCATCAGCGATCCGAATAGGTAACTTACCTTTCCTCTTCAGAATAGGACATTCATACTTGGTATCACTATCCTCTTGGCAGTATTTGCAAGAAACTCTCTTCTGCTCTAAACGTTGTTTCCCCTTATCAAACTTAGAGCTCGATTTACTTGCTGAACATTTGAAAAGTTTGTTAAGACTCCATTTGAAAATTTGTTAAGACTCCTGATCAAATTTGTTAAGACTCCATTTGAAAATTTGACAAGTTCTCTACCTGAAGTTAATCGTGTTGTTGATAAGCAGTTGAATTCTGATATTGATTTTTCTGATATATGTTTGTCTGTTGCTTCTGCTTATGCATCTGAAAATCCTTTTGTTGAGCCTTCAGTGCTTGTTATTGACATTGCACGTTCAGATCCTATCTTAGTTGCTTGTGAACTTGAGGATGTTCCTACTGGTTTTAAGTGCAACGTTCAGTTTTTGGATAGGGAGTTGATTTGTTTGTTGGATTTTTCATGTAGGATGTCTTTGGTGAGACCTGAAATTTGTTTACTCATTGTCTGCTTTTGCTGGTTTGTGATTAAGTCCAATCTAGAGGGTAATGAATACTCTCGATTTGATATAGATTAGTTTTCTTTCGGTTACATACATGAAGAGGGGTAGATGCTCTTGATGTGTTCTTGACTTTCTTTCTCCGTTTATGTTCTAGTATGTATCCTCTCTAATGGGCTTCGATTTCTTTGCAATCTGATTTGGTATATTGAATCTGGAAATATGTACTACAGCTAAGTAGCGTCTTCGCTTTATTTGTAATGAAAAGGTCTTCATGATCACTTCTATAGTTGCTCTAAAATCTTTCGTAAGTTCACTGACCAACTTCAGCGTGGTCTTCTGTGAATTATCTCATTTTCATCGAAAAATACAGGGGTTATTCAAATAGGTATTGTCTCATATTCCTAGGTTAAAAGGAAAATTTTGCGTATATAAAGATGAGACAATACCTCCATTGATATAAGATCCAAACTAGACAATATTATATCAATGTGAAAGTTTGTAAATGTCCATTGTCCCTAACAATCGCAAAAACTTTATAGCTTATTTTCGAGGTTGACTTCTCTAGAGATTTTTGCAAATTATTTTCGAACATAGATTTATCTCAAAAGCTTTGTTACTTATTCTCTAGTTTGACTTAGCTTGAGAACTTTACAACTCATTCATGTTGAGATTTAATCATTCCTTGCAGTCTACAAATTTTTAAGTTTTGAAGAGTTTTTACTCTTTTCAAAAAGTTAATGATTTTTCTGTCTTGATACGCATACTTTAACTTTAAAAAACTTAAAAGAGTGCAGTGCCGTATTTGAGTCAGTGGGCTTAGTCTTTATATGTTTGAAATATCTTTAGACAGTTTATAAGTTCTCTCCAAGTATAATTTTTAACTCGAAAATGAAAGGTAGAACTATGATCTATTTGTAAAATTCTACAAAGCTTCATGTAAACTTTGGTTTTATTGACTTTTCGGCTCAATCATTGGTCTTGAACCTAACCATTTGGATTTAAAGTTAGTTTAACTATGACTTAAATTCTATTTAACTGAACTTTGATCAAAATAATTTTGGATGCGTCTAAAAAAAGGATAAGGACATGATAATTGGGTCATTGATCGAATTTTCTCAATCAATAGTTCGATGATAAGATCCATTGGCAATGACTGAGAGTAGCTCATGCATCTTATAAATTTATTGGATCCTCACCTTACTTTCAAATAGGTCTTTCAATATGGTGGGCATTTAAGTTTACTATTTTTGGATGAGATCTCAATTTTTTATTGAATTCATCATTTGTGTTTTTTATGGACTCACATACATACTAAATAGACATGAGATTGATGATGTGGAGGATTTCATCTTAAAATTGTAATGAAGTTTAAAGATAGAATTACTCTTTTCATTGTCAATTAATTTACAACACATAACAAAAGTATTGAGATTCAATTCAAAAGTGGTAAATCCAAAGAGACCTAATCTTGAGGAGTATGTTGAAGATCATACATTTGAAAGATGATGAGACATTACAACCAATATACGATAGATGAGCTAGAAAATTTAACTCTTAAATGGATTTCTACACTGGTATGATAAGACTTCCTACAAATGACGATATTAACACTTTGGGTATATATACCTCTCATGACTTTGTTTTTTGTTTCACCCAAAATGTCTCAAACTCATGGAGATGGTTGTCATCACTGATATATCCATAATTTTTCTTTCATCTAATCAATGTGGGACAACTTTGTTTGTATCCCAATACATCTATCTATTTTAACCAATATGAGATTACACTTTATTTATATTTACATATCTTCACTTTCTAATATTCAAGTTTCTCCTAAGTAACAAAAAGAAATCATCAAAACTCACATGCAGGATATAGATGTCCATTTTCTTCACGGTATCAGGGCCCACGAGGAATGGGGAAGCTAGCGAGGAAAAAAAATTCCTCCCAATCTAAATGGAGACGATCTCCACAAATTTCTTGCGGGAAATCTCCGCCCTCATTCTCACGAAATTTAACAGTTAATTTTACAAAAATAAGAATTAAAAAGAGTGACGGGGATCACCACCCCACCGGTGGACATCTCGAAATACTTGTTAGAGAGTAATGAGGTTAAGAAATGGATGAGAGAGTGAGGAAGTTGGGAAAAGAGAAACAAATGCAAGTAATGATGAGAAGAAGAGAGGGGTGAGGTAGTGATTGTGCATTGAGCAACCAAGAACAGTAGAGAGTTAAATGCAGCTATATATATTTGTGCAGCCTAATGTCATGATCTGTGTCTGATTTGGCTTCAATTTCAACATTTTCCAATGTCATAAATCTCTGCATCTCCTTCAACTCTCTGCTCCATCATTCATGCCACACTGACATCACTTTCTTTCCTCCTACTCATATTTATGTTTCTGAAATCTCAATTTCTGCAACCTTCTCTCACTATCACACCCTTTGTCTGTTTAATGCAACTCAATTACTTTCTAATTAACATTTTGTTTCATTTTGGTTGCAATTTTAGTTGGATTGGATTTTGTGATGTTTGGGATTTTCCACCCTATAATCATTTGAATTATAGATTCTTCTATTTTGCCAATCTCTACCATTTCTTTTTCTTAAATCAATAATATTTAGAGGAAAGGTTTTCAACCTGCAACATTTTAATTATTCATTATTAGGTTTTACATATTGCCATTGAAACTATTCTTATTTTTTGCTTCAATCCCTCCAATTGATTGGGTTGGTTTGCTAGCTTTGTGATTTTAATCGATCGGTGTATACTTTTGTTTATGAGTGTTTTTTTACAAAATTTTGATATCTTCTCATCTTATTGTTTTTTTTTCAATCTTCATTTGAAATAGAAATTAAATTGGGTTAAGACAAGTTCATTATTTGCCATGCCCAAACCCAATCGAATGGTAGAATAATGATATTAATATTAGTCGTTTCCAAAATAAATTTTTATTAGATTTTTAACACTTTTGAAGAGAGGATAAAAAGAAGCACTGCAACCAACAAGAGCATAGTTCTAGCGGCACCTTGTACAACCTAGTAATTCTAAGGTTACAGGTTCATATCCTCCTTCCCCCAATATTAGTGTATCCAAAATAAAAAAATAAAAAATAAAAAAGAAGAAAGAGCTGCATACTAAATTACTTTAAATACTATATGAATAAATTTTGTTTTTTTTTTTTTGTTTTTTTTTTTTTTGAAAAACAAGTCCACTTTCAATAAACAAAGTAACCATTACAACCTAATCTCTCAAGGGGACAAACATTGGTCTTTCTCCATAAGTCGAATTGTGACCACACACAAAGGCATAAAACCAAAAATAAGACCCACCTTATACATAAACAAGCTTTTCGATCCATTGTCTTAATTGTTATGGAGTATTGAGATTCACATGGAAAGACTCGTAAACTATCATATTCTCTAGCTTGGGGGCTTTAATAGACTTTGAAGAGTAATTTGACGTTCATCTCGATAAATAAAGAGTTGGGCCTTATCTAAGTAGCAAGGGGAAAGTTAACCCCTAAACAGGAGTTGCCCTTCCCCTTCAACGAAACTGGCTTCTCACCAGCCTTTATCTATCAGTTCAACTGCAAGCGTAACAACAAATGGAATCGAATACTATTGACAGTAAAAACCGAAGGAAAATTCAGGAAAAAAAATCTAAAAAGTAGTACAACAATTTGAAGAGAAGTTTTAGTATTAAGTAACACATCATAGATAAGTATGAAGATGAAAAAAACCAATGAAGAAATTAAAGAGGCTTTTAAGAAGAGCAAAAAATTGGATTGAAAAACCAATTGGTTCAATTGAACCAGTGGTTTGGTTTGAAAATCAAATTGGTTAAAAGGAACCAGTTGGTTAGGAAAAAAATTTGACCTAACTTTGATGAACGGTGAGTTTGATTTCTTATCCGGTCTGAAAAATGCCTACAAATGCCCAAACTGGGCCATTTGAAAATACCTTTATACAACCCATATGTCTGCACCTCGAGGCCTCTACATGACAGCTTGTTGTCTCATTCAACGGAGAGTTGGCCCACCACCTTGATCCCCACAACTCAAGCGATTTGAACATTTGTCTCCTTCAACTGTTTTGACGAGTAATAAAGCCACCGCAGGCAACAATAGGCTATTGGACAGTACCTGTACTCTAGTGAGGAATAAGTCTATCATAGACGATAGTTGACGACCGTTGAACGTTCCAAGGCCAACCACCATCTTCTCTCTTTTTCATCTTCCATAGTGAGCCTTCTCTCTTTCAGGACATTCCTCAAAGTCATTGGACCATTTGTATCTATATGCATTAGGATCAAACCATTGGACTATTTGTATCTGTATGCGGATCTTGACTTATAGATCTCTCAGTTCAAAAAATCAGAATAAGAAGATCAAACCATTTCTTCCAACCTTTTTTTAAATTTCTAGCATTCTATTTTCAATTATAATTTCAAGTGATTTTTATGAAGAAATTGAAAGCAAATCACTTTCTCAAAAAACACTTTATAAAATGCATTCTAATATTCATTTCCAAAAGTTTTATACTATTTTACTCTCAAATACTAAGAAAGCAAAATAAGTGTTCATGCTTATACTTAACAACAACAAAAACACTCAATAAGAGTTTCCCTAAATAAGCTATATGTTATGATTGAAAAAGTAAGGTACAACTTGGCCATACAAATTGAAACATGAAAATACTTATATCTTACAAAGAAATAAAGGAGAAAAAAAGAAGATCCAGAATAGCATTCATTCCTTAATGCCTGACATTTCACAGCCTTTTATTTTCTTCATCCAACAACCATTGTCCTCTTCTTCACTCAACTTTGTCTTTACCCTTCCCACTCATATGCACTTTTTTTTTTTTTTTTTTTTTAATCTTCAATAATCAATAGTGCAACTTTAGGCATTTAAATGAGTAATTCAACACTTTTCAATAGTAAAGAGAGATATTAGGATGACAATATATTGTGGTTGAAATGAAATTAAAATTTTCTTTAAGTCATTTAGGTGATTGATCTTTGATTATTTGGTAGACAAATTAGTTTGACTATTATTAGTTGAGTTGGATTAGTTGTTGAAGTTGTTACTTTAAATTTGTCATGGAGTATGATAGTGAATTTCATGATAAATAAAAACAAAACCATAAGTTAGTTGCATTATTATAACCATAATTTTTTATTGAAAAATTTAGATTGGGTCATTTAAAAAAAAAAAAAATCAAACTAATACAAACAAATTTATAATTCAATCCCATCTAAACTTCATCTAAACTTTTTCTAAGTTTGATAACTTTTTTTTTTTTTTGAGAAATTGTTTGATAACTATTTAATTTAGGAACTTTTACTTATTTTCTATTATTTTTCAATAATAAATTTCACCGTTTCTTTTAAAAAAAAACATTTAAGTTGTGAGTTAGACTTCAAATGAGCCAAGTGTTTATTGACTTTATTTTTAAAAATATAGGTAAAAATAGATAACAAAAGAAATTAAATTTATAAATAAATTGTTATGTGGCCAAATCTTGAACTTTAAGGCTAGTGTCTATTTGGTATATAAAATTAAATTTTATGTTTAACACAACTCCAAACTTTTAAATTTCATATCCAATAAGGTGTTGAATTATTTATAAAAAACGAATATATTAGACACTAAATTTAAAGTTGAAGGACTATACCAATTTCAATATTTCGAGACTAAATTGACACAAATCTAAAAATTCAAAGACTTAATAAATATTTTTTAGGGACCAAATATTTTAACTTGCAAATTCTAAAAGTAAATCTTCTTTGCCCAATAGAGTAATAATATAACAAACTAAAAAGTCGTGAATTTAGGCCTTGTTTGATAACTATTTTGTTTTTAATTTTTGGTTTTTGAAATTTAAGCCTACAACAAATTATCATACCATATATTTTTTTTTTTCCTATGTGGATATCTACATCTTACTTATATTCGTAGCAACCAAACTAAAATTTAGAAACATAAAAAAGTAGCTTCCAAAATTTGTTTTTGTTTTTAAAATTTTGTTAGAATTTACATACTTTTTAAAGAAAAGTCAGATACATTATAGAAAAGATATAACACATTATAAGAAAGATAAGTAAAAATAAGTTTAAATTTCAAAAAAAAAATTAAAAAAATCAAATAATTAGCAAACGGGTCTTAAATATCTCATTTAAGTATCTCATTTAAGTTATGTTGTTGATTAAAACAAATCTTTTTTTAACCTTATTATATAATCATTATTTTTTTTATAACGTGTGTGGGTATGATCGTGATGATTCCAATTTCTTTCAAAAACATATTTATGTTAATATCACTACCTTTTTCTATTTGTGAAAGTTTCAATTAGTTTATATGCACATCGTAATTTTTATAAAATAAAGTGTTTGATCTTATAATATTTAGTTATAAAGAAAATTGATAAGAAATTAATTACTAAATAAATAATACTATGAATTGAACTTGTAATTTTTTTTGTTCCAATCCTTATATTAATGGTTTAAAAATAAAAAAAAATGTTTTAACTAGTTAATGGTTTTTTTTTTTTTTTTGAAAACAGATAAACTAGGTTAATGGTTGTTAGTATCACTATTTCGATTATGAGCTTTTTTGTATCAAACTTTTGGCCGATGTATGCATACCATAAATTATTGTTTTTTCTCCCACTATCATAAGTAAATTTATATCTACAAAAAAAAAAAGGTAAATTATAGGCAAAAGAAAATTAAGGAAGAAAGTATTAAAATTAAAAGACAGCTTCATGTGTTTGACAATTAGCAAAATAAACACAATTAACAATAATTACATCTTCATCTTTCCATTCCAATAGGATCCCAAAACTGAACCTATCTTCTGAATTAACAAAAATAAAAACAGAAAAAGTAAAAAAGAAAAAAGAAAAAAGAAAAAAGAAAAAGGTTAAAAATGATCAAGAAATGCGGAACGCAATGATACTAGACGGTTAGAAGGCGCGTGACCGTACAGCGCGTCTGTGTTTAGCAGACGCCGCCGTGGGAACCGCCACGGTCGCCGCCGATCTGCCACAGAAAACGCCGTCCCAGATCTCGGCGAAAGCTCGAATTATAATCCCATGGTTACACGGCGAATTGAGATGAAGAAAACAGCTAAGAAGCTCTCGAAGCCCTTCCTGAGTGTAGATTTCGTTCTCCAAAATCATCTGCAGCATCGACTGCCGGAAATCCACATACGGATCGTCAGAATCCTTCTCCACCGCCACGCTGACGCCGCCGATCTGCCATAACCCGCCGTCGACGACGTCAGAGCCGTACGACACGTCGGTGTCGGTGAGCTTCTTGTCGGAGGAACTCGACGGCGATTGGAAGAGGCGGCGGTCGGAGTGGGAGGTCGGGGATTTGGGCCTGGGCTTGGGCCGGAAGATCTGTGAGAGGATGGATTTGGGCTTCCGGCAACTGCTGCAGCCAATGTCGACGGAGATGGAGTTCAGGCGGAGCTTTTTTTTCACGGCGGCCATTTTTGTCGGCGGCGGCGGCGGCGGCGGAAGAGGAGGAGGAAATGGTGGAGGAGAAATGAAAATGGTGTGTTGTTTGAGCTCTATAAATCCTGCACGTGAGCTACAACTGGTCCCACGTGATATAATGACCTTGTCTGAGCTTTTTAAATAATCCAAATTTTAATTATGCTTTTTTCTTAATTAATTATGAAAAATTAGTAAGTTGTTATTTCAATTTGCCATTGGTGGTTTCGATTAATTTCATCATACAATAAATTCAACCTGTTGAGTTTTCAGAATCCAGGCATATCAATACACTGACTTCTTTTATTATTATTATTTCAGATCCTTTTTCCATTTCATAACAAAATTGTGATTTTCTTAATTTTATATAACTTTCCTGTCTATATTTTCCTTTTCATAAAACTAATTCTCCGTAGGTAATTATATGTTTGTGCATTTTTTTTAACTTTTACAAAAAAAAAAAAAAGTGCATTTTTTAAACATGTAAATATAACATTTTGAGAAATACTTATCTACACATGAATAAGTAAAGTCACTCTACTTGTTGTTTATATGGCATCACTTAGAGCCACAAAAAAAAAATTTATTCCAAAAAAGAAATTAACAAAAAAGAAAAAGTAAAAAAAAAAATTTAGTTCTAAGTGATGTCACATGAGCAATTGTTCATGCGTAGAGAAGTATTTTTTTAATATTTTATGTTAGATTACTAATTCTATTCTTTTATTTTACATATTTAAATGACTATCTCGCATGCGACATGAAGGGTCGAAGCTCAAAGTAAACAATATCATAATATTGTGGAGATCCAGGTTAGTTTGTCGTCTCTTAACAAATCAAATAATTCTTTTAATGAACCTTTTAATACAAACCCGTTTTTATTCAATAACTATAGAAAATAAAATGTCTAGAAATTAGATGTATTAATATACAAGATATAAAAGATTCAAAGAGCTTTGTACACTTTAATAAGGCGAGCAACTCAATTAATAGTGAATCCTCCACGATTTTATTTTCAGACCACTTGTGCTTTTGTAAAATTTATTAATATATCTTCGTAAATTTTATAATTAGGAAACCATTAAAGATCCTGCAAATTTAATTAATATTTGCATTGGGAAAGCATACTTAGGTCAGAAAATTTATATTTTAATTGACTTCTAAAGGAATACAAGCTTCCATTTCAGAATTAATTCCTGTTTCAAACTTCTATGTGCCTTATTTCAGGCCCAAAATATTTTATTTCTTTATATTTAAAAAAAATAAAAATCAATTGATTTTTATTACTCGAGACCATCAAAGTTGAATTTCATTATGACTCTTGGTCCTATCTTAAGCTTTAATGATATGATTTTGTCACAACATTAGCCAACTAGTAATTATATGATAAGCTCCAACTCAACTTTAGTGTAACGTTAAACCATCAAATGTCTATCTATTTTTTGCATTTAAATCTATGTCTACTTAAAAGAGAGAGAGTTTTTTTTTTCTCCCCATAGTACCCTTATTTTAATTTTCGTTTGTTTATTAAAAAAATGATAGATTAATACCTAAAAATAAGGAGGAGAATCTACCTCACACCCACTTCTTTATTATTGTGATTTTCATGTTAATTTAAATTATTTTAAAAATCAAATTTGTTAAACTTAAATCTTATTATTAGCTTA
>JBBMKA010000018.1:15628507-15656537 GCA_037833695.1 Sechiopsis laciniata | reverse complement strand
ACTTGTTTGGGTTTGTCTCACCCCCCCCCGACTGGGTCATCCGCCTGCCCAGGCGGCCTCTACGCGCGCAGAGGCGGGCACGCCGGCCCACGCCTATGCGGGCTGTGCGTGTGCCTGGGCGCCTACGCGGGCCTGCCCGCGCGTCTGGGTGCCTATGCGGGCTGTCCTGTGTGCTCGAGCGTCTTCGTGGGTGGCTCGGGGGCCCGTGTAGCCTCTCAAGTTTGTTGCTGCTTTGCCCGATTGTCAAACTCTTAATTAAGATTGGGCTTTCTTAAATGTCTTGGGCTTGTCTAAGCTTGTCGGGCCAGCCCATTCTCTCGAGCTTACATTCACCCATAACAACCATTCTTAGATCTTAAGATAATTTACTCTAGAATTAACTTGATCACAAATAATTCAATAAATTTATTTAACTTCAAACCTAAAGCTGCAAGATTTGAATGAAAGACAATATCAAATGAGGTATAAGAAAACACAAATTTTAATGTTTAATATTGTCTTCAAAAGGAGGTATTACACGTCTTTTTAAAGGCAAAATAGTCGTGCATGTCTTGGGGACTCTAAAAGCGTTATTAAATGCTTTTGTGAAAAATAAGATACATAAAGCTAAAAGTCAATTGCACATCAATTGAAAGGCTTAAATGTTAAACAAAAAGGTAGATATACTTTAAATAGACTCAACTAACTCTTCTAAAAGGACAGTTACAATTATGAGCATATTTGTCAATGTTTGATGCCAAAAAGTACAAAAATATGTAATCTAGAAATGCAGTTGTTTAAAATTCTGCATTATAATTTTTAAGACTCTTGAATCTTCTTTGTCTTGCATCTTGTAGTAGCTCTTTTATGTATGTACAATGAATCGGTGGTTGGATTCATATCATCCCCCCATTTTTTTAAAAGGATTTGTCCTTAAATCAAAGTTTTTATGTCCTTGTTTAAACATTTTATGCTTGCTGCGATGAATGAACTTGGAAGCAAATTTAGAGTATTTCATCCCAATAAACGAGTTCGGTTCAATATGTTGTATAAGTTCTTTCACCTCCTGTAGGAACTCAAAAGAAACATGGTTCAAGCTCGCCTATTACATAATAATTTTCTTAATATAAAAATCTAAAAATATTTTGTTTTCAAAACAAAATAGATTTAACTTCATTTGCTCTTTCACAGAAGCTGACATCGTTGGCTTTTCTCTCATTGTTTGTTATAGACCAAACTAATCTCATGCTTATATCTCTCGCTCATTTTCTTAGAAGGTTCTTTCTTAATAAATTCACATGCTTTTGTCTTGACCTTTTGTGCCTTTTCCCTAACTCATAAACATCAACATGTATATCATTACGGGTAGGTGTTACAATAGTAGAAGGGATACAAGAAAATAAGTCATTACAATCTAATTCCTTACTAAATCATTAGCATGTGTTGCTACTAAACCACAAAGCATTTCATTTTCAATATTTCCACTTTCTACTTCAACCATAGACTTAGTTTTACTACATAAACTATCATTTTCCAAAGATAATTGAATATTTGAAATTGGTTTAGGTTTAGTGTACCTTGTAGACATCTTTTTGAGATGTGCTACTCTTTCTTTCAATATTTCCTCATCATTTCCAACATATCTTTAAAAGTTTAATAAACAATTGTACTAAAATCCGATACATGGGTTGTTTTCTCTTCATTATGTGACATGCTGAAACAAAGCTTACAAAGAACAAGAAATTTTAATGTGCTTTGGATCCTTGAAATTCTTTCTTCTTTTTTTTCTTTTTTTATTGTTTCCTTTTCTTTGTTACTATTTTTTTTTTTTGCTTTTTTTGCTTTTTTTTTTCATCAAAGAGAAAAAAACAAAAAGATTTCTAGAAAGTATTTATAAGAATACACTTATAATTGCTTGAACAGAAAATTGATAAAAATGAAAGAATAAGCATAAATTCACACAAAGTAAAGTATAGTTCACCTCTGAAGTCGGCCAAGGGATACGGACCAAACACTCTGATACCAAATGATAAGCG
The DNA here is from genome assembly GCA_037833695.1 of Sechiopsis laciniata. Taxonomy (NCBI): domain Eukaryota; kingdom Viridiplantae; phylum Streptophyta; class Magnoliopsida; order Cucurbitales; family Cucurbitaceae; genus Sechiopsis; species Sechiopsis laciniata. The sequence continues at coordinate 15,654,522 of JBBMKA010000018.1, read as the reverse complement.
CCAACGTTGCATGATTTTACAAAGGTGGAGGTCATTCTAGTATTCTTGCAAAAATTCATAAATAAGACAAACTTAACAATTGATCCCAACCAAATTATACCAAATGATAAGCAATGTTCACTCTAATTCCAAATGATAAGCACCAACGTTGCTTGATTTTACAAAGCTAGATGTCTTTTTAATATCCTTGCAAAAACTCACAAATAAGACAAACTCAACAATTGATCTCAAATAAGAGTTAAGTTCGAATGTTGAAAAATTCTTAAATCACACTTAAAACGTATGATGGTCACTGTTAGAACTTGATTAAATTTTATTGATAAGGAAGCCTATGAATAAAATAATTAATTATTTATAAGATTAATTTTTTAAAAATAGAAAAAATAAATAGTTATAATTCTTGGAATTTAAAAACAATATACGTATAAACTATATAACAAAATAAGAGAACTTCCAAATATTTATAAATATAATTAGTTAAAAATAAGAAATAAATTATTATCTAAGAGAAACTAAATATGGAAAACTTCATAAATATATTAAGAAAATGTCTAAAAAAAATTAGTCTATCTAATTTGAAAATTTTAAAATAAGTAGTTAATCAATTAATTATGTAATAGAACAAAATGCCCTTTTCATTTATAATTTGTTTTCTAAAAAAATATATTTAAACTAGATATTTAAGGGCCCAAGTGGTCTGTTGAATTTGGACTCTTTGGCCCAACGAGGGCAAGGGGAAACAATATCAATTTATTTGGAAAAATACGGTGGAAAAAGTGTAAGAGAAAGAAAAGTTATGAATTAGTTGGCTTCATATTCCATGTGGCATTAGCTGGGATGTATAGATTATATCATATATATATAAATGAATATTTTATCAGAAATCATTTTCTTATTTATATGTACTTTTAACTCAAGAAATGCAAATTTCCCTAAACCCAACTAATTACTACTTTGAAATATAAGAAGTTAGAATTAGAAAAGTAAGGAAATAGAGTTTGATTGGAATGATTTATAGCCTTTGAAAGGTTAATTTAAATGCAATAGATAACCTTTAGATAGTGACATTCTTTCTGTGGGCTCATGAAAGATCTCTTTGGACATCGATCAATGAGTATCCGTGGAGACATTTGTATGCATTCTTTAACCCTCCTTTGCAAGGAGCAGGTGGTCTTTGAATGGGTCGTAGAAACGTCCTTCAAACTCAATTAAAATTTTTTAAATCCCGTTTGATAATTATTTTATTTTTAATTTTTGGTTTTTGAATTTTAAGCCTACAACAACTATGCCACTATAGCTTTTTTTCTTATTTGAATATTTACATCTTACTTATATTTTAAGAAACCAAACTAAAATTTCGAAACAAAAAAAGTAGCTTCCAAAAATTCGTTTTTGTTTTTGAAATTTGGTTAGTAGTCACATACTTTCATAAAAAAAGATGGATACATTGTAGTTAAGATAAAGCACATTGTAGGAAATTTGAGTAAAAATAAGTTTAAATTTTAAAAACTAAAAACAAAAAATCAAATGATTATCAAACGAGATCTTAATTATTAATGTAGTTTCTACAATGGGGGGTTTGTAGGAGTTGGAAGGAGATCCATATTGGAAGGTGTCCCATAGAGAGACCTTGCTTGGTACAATGTAAAAGATAAAGAGAGTTCTTCTTTAGAAGTGGAAAAAGTAAGAAATGTGTTATCAACCTAAAGAAACATAGGAAAAGTAAGAAACCTAGGTGTTGGAGAACAATTTTTGACCGAGGAGCGAGGTGCGGGTGTGAAGACGATGACAAAGCACAAGCGTTAGTTCCCGTGAACAGAGTTAATTTTACAAAGAATCAAAGATAGACAAAAATTTCCACAAAAAAGACGAGGTTGAAAACTATAAACTTTACAGTGAGGACAAAGTATACTGAAAGAAGCTATATTAATTATGGGAACAATCTTCATTTTTAGAAATAGTTAAGTGGATAATATAGTCTAATCCTAAAACAATATCGTGATTGAAAAAGGTCAAATCATGATCTAAATCCTAGACTTCGAGAGTTACACTAATATTGAGACGAAATATTTTTGGTATTGAATTCAAGTAAATATTCTATTAATAAAATAAATTGATTATAATGATTTTTTTTTCTTCTATAATCTTGATCGAGTTTTCGTGTCGGTTTTGGTAAGTCTTAATCTGTTTTTGGGCTTTTTCACTTTCTTTGGCTTTTTTATTATTTATCTTATTTACAAGGGGTCCATGTTTAATTTCACTCCAAAAAACTTACAAGCTTATATCTACTTTTCAAACTTAAAATGAATTGATGATTGTGATGGAAAACTAAATTGGGGAAGATTAGTTAAGAAAAAACTAAAAGACAGGGTCAAAAGCCAGAAACTAAATCGAGTTACTTTTCAATTTAAGAAAAGAAAAAAGAAATCAATTTATCGTAATAGTTGGGAAAGTGGAAAGATGGTCAACTAACTATAACAAATATTATTGGAAAGAAATTAAAGCGTTATTTCCTATGTGCTTTATTCTCCTAAGTCCTAATCTTATGGCATTTTGAAGTTTGAAAGTCTTCTTTATTCTCATTTTCTTTCTTTTCTTTTCTTTCCTTTTACAACTAAGTTTGGTATCTTAACGGATTTTCAGGCTTCAAAAACAAAATAAATATAATGTATATATACGAGTGAACTATTATAGCTCACCTAATGTTTGGGCTACATTAGTACATATAATATAATAGATACTTATTTGATTATCAATAATAATAATATAAATGATCATCATTTATATCCATTTTCATTTTCTTAATTGTCTGATCTCAGAATAGCAATCCATCAAACAAAGGTAATGATGATTTAGGTTATAATTATATGCACTCCTTTTTTTACAATACGCGGGGAGAGAAAATTGAATCTCTAATCTCCTGATCTTTAGTACAAAATGTCAATTGAGTTATGTTCATTTTGTCATAATTATAGACACTCTAAACATAAATAATCATAATTAAATGTTACAATTTTATTTACTGAATAGGTCGGTGGCGCAGTTGATTATCTTTTTTGGAGTTAATCTATTTGAGAGTAGTTGTGCCTTATATGCAGGGTTTGTTGGTCCCCCCACCCCAATTTGTACTAAAAAAAATGTTACAATTATATTTTCCTAAATATAGACAATAACAACTCACCGACTATCATAACCAACTCCAAGAATCAATGCCCCTAAATTCAATTAATTATGAAGACACAACATAACAAAGAGTATGTTTAAAAAAAAAACATAACAAAGAGTGAAACAAATTGAAAGTTAAATCATCAAAAGCATAGCTTTGATGACATGAAGTATAACCTAATAAGTACAGGATTATAATTTCAAATCTATTTACTTTAATGTTATTGAATAAAAAAACCAAAAAAAAAAAAAAGAAACAAACTGGTTTCGGATTCAATCATTACACTAATGTACTAGATCTTGTAAAAATTTCATAATTTGTGTGTCTGGATAAGAGTAATACTAACTTTGAGTGTTCACTTTCAAAATTTTCTTAATATATAAGAAGTTGAAAAACTCAAACTAAAAAATAGGTAATAGTTAGTAGAGAAATTATTGCATACTACCTTGCACCCATGTGGCAAGATTTAGATCATTGATTTTATTTTTAATTTTAAAAAATAATTCATTATAAAATAAAAAAAATAGTGGTCTAGATCTTGCCACATCGGCAGCAGCACCATGCAGTAATTTCTCAGTGAATTCAAAATAACTCCTTTCTCATTGTTAGAGAATTCAAAATAACTGTTGATCACAACCAACTTCTTACAAGAAAAAAAAGATTTCCAATTCATGGAGTTTAATTACCAAACTACCCTCCCAAATATAACAGCCTGAAGAAGCAGAAGAAGAACCAAACTGGTTTCCAATAAAAAGAAGAATCCCAAGAAAATCCCCACTCGCCATTGACGTCCATCAGAAGAAATCTTCTCTCTCTCTCTCTCTCTAAAAGACTCCGTAGCTATATCTTCTCTTCCTTTCAATCCCCATTTCCTTCACGCCATCCCAAAATCCTTTCCCTCAATCCTTCAATCTCCGCTTTCCTCGTTTTCTTCCACAGCTTTCGCCGCCATCTCTCAATCGGACTGTAATCGCTGAATGTGAGCTCCGTTGTGACGGTCTTCAATTTCTTCGTGGATCACGGTAATATGATTCTATCTGTTTCTTTTCGTTTTCAAAATCTTGTTTCGGTATTGGTAATTAGGGCTTTTGAACTTTGGATGTTGAATGCTGAGTCGATTTTTTCCTGTTTTGTTGAACTCTGTATTAGGTGATTTTGGTTGTGTTTGTGTAGTGAAAGTCACAATGTTGGGAGAGTTTATGGTTCGATGCCTTCTGTGAGTTTTTATTTTGTTTCTCTGGTTTTTCCCCCTTTTGAGAGTGGATTTTGTGATTGATGAATCATGATCAATGTAGGATGCTGTTTGGTTATGCTTATCCAGCGTTTCTATGCTATAGAACGGTTGTGCAGAGCCGTATTCAGATCCGAGAGCTTCAATTCTGGTGTCAATTTTGGTAACCACGAATCTGTTTTTGCTATTCGATTTTGTGGAATGGTTTATGATTTGTGCCCTGATCTGTAGCTGAAGCAGAACAACAATCTCAAAATAAAACTATAAAAAGAACCTGAAAGAAGACGGGGATTTACGTTACGATGTGTTAGCTATGTCCACGAGATAACGGTTTTATTAAGGAAATAACAAAATACAAAATGTCGATAGGACCAGAGTACACCCAAATATATAAAAGCTCAAATACAAAAACATAAACTCAATTACATATTTCGATCCCTGCTCGCTGACCGGGCAACGAGACTCCAACTAAGTAATCATGGGGCATCAAACAGACTGGTATTTGACTTTGCTTCTTGTAATGAACAAGCATTTATTTATCGAATTCCATTCTAGTCCTTCTCATTATAGTTTATTTACTGAGGCAACTTTGATGAAAGATGATCGACTTAGATTTTTGTGTTTTGGTAATGACAGTGGAAAGGGGTTTCTTGACGCTCTTTATTTATTGTTTTGGCTTTAGCCTTTGCTTTTGTCTGCTTTGAACCCGAGTTTGAGTAGCTTTCACTCCACTTTGTTATTGATTATATTACTTTTGAATTGAATTCCTATTTATTTAATTTGTTTGCAGGATCATTGTGGCCATTTTAACAGTTGTTGAGAGGATTGCTGACACTTTAGTCGCATGGTATGTGTAGCTTTATTTTCTTTTTTCCGAAAGAACGTGAATTGTTGTTGCATTGTTCATCATTTCACCTGTGCTTACAACTTATGGTCCAAAACCTTTCAAGGTTGCCCATGTACGGAGAATTGAAGCTGGCTCTCTTTATCTATTTGTGGTATCCAAAGACTAAGGTAAGAGAAATGAGAGAATGTCATCATTTAAGTTGATGCTCTTATATGGTATTTGATGATCTTGTAGAAAAAAGGAAAGAAAACACCATACGATAACAAAGTTTTAATCATATAACTATATAAGCATGAGCACAAATCAGAAACTAACTTAACACTCTTCTTAAGTTATCAAAACCTGGGGTCAATTCGAAGCTTCAGAATTAAATTTATTGCCATCGAATCAATTACCATCTAACTATCATGTTATCTTTTTGTAGATCAACTAACCATTAACACAAGTTAGGAACTTTTTAACAAAAATGTTGAATTTGAAACTTAAAAGTGATAAGCAAACTAATAAATCTACCTAAAATATAGGAGACAGAAGCCATAGCATTTTTTATAAATGGGAATCCAAGTTTTGTCCTACTACGTATCTAGAGCACCTACACCCGTTCCAAAGCCAAGACCCTAAAGACAACAAGGGATTTTGGTTTTGAATCTAGGACCTCCACGGAAGTATACCTCGAGCACCCCAACATCTACTAACGAGGCGGTCTCTTAGCAACTAAAGCCCAATGTACACGAAGAGTTTTTTTGTATTGAAGCATAGAAAACTTGTTTGGAACCTATGATAATGAATACTTGAGTTATTCTATGAGTAACCATTTATAATTTGAACACAACTTTCTAAAAGCCGACCACAGCTGATCTGTTTGTTAATGATGGGCTAAAATAATGCCAGGGAACAGGTTATGTGTTCGACACTTTGCTGCGGCCTTTGATAGATAAGCACGAAATAGATATTGAACAGAAGATGGTGGATTGGAGAGTCAAAGGCTGGGATTTGGCCCTCTTCTACTGGAAAAACTGCACTGAATTGAGCGAATCTGCAATCGTCAAAGTTTATAACTACATGACTAGGCCTGCAGCTGCTGCCCCTCAAGCCAGGGTAACCTTCTAATCCTCATCTTTAAAGGGTTCGAGAAATGAATAATACTCGCCAACTTCCTAAGAAGTAGTACGCACTTCTCACTATTTGCAAAAATAATAATGCGACACATCTTCTATATATTATTTTTTTGCATGAATCCAACATTATTTTTTATATACTTCATATAAGTATGACCCATTATTGCATTTGAAGTACTTAGCAAATAACCCTTTTAATTTTAGCAGTAGATGAGAACAAAAAGCACTTGGATTCCATTGCTTTTAGACATTTACTAAAGCCTCACTAGAAATTTAACCGAGCAAGAGCATCTTTATTTTTTTTTATTTGAACAACCTATTAACTTCTTAATTACTAGATTATGCATCATGTTGAGTAGTTACTAGATTATGGTTCATGTTGAGCTATGTTTTTGTTGGCGATAAACATTGTTATTTTGCAGAGGAACGGGCATCAGCCACATCCGAGTGCACCGCCAGCGCCGCCATCACCTCCGCCGCGTCCAAACGACCTGCCCTCATTCTTCCATACACCACCAAGGCAGACCAAAGGCTCGAGCAAGGGCAAGGCTAGGAAGTGGTTTCCTCTACCAGGCTACGGTGGTCGGCGTTCCACAGCCCCGGCGGAGGAACATGATATTCCAGAATTTTATGTTCAATTTCCCTTTCATGACCAAACAAACTATTTTCATGAAGATCAAAACCACAACCAAGCTCGATACAGAGGATCCAAAAAAACCCACTAGAAGTTACAAAAACAAAAAACTGTACATAAAAACAAAAACTCCATACCCTCAACTCAATCAAAGAAAGGACAAAAGATAGATTTCATTATGAAACTTTTCTTCAAACATTTACATCCCTTTTTTTCGTTTCTTCTTCTCCTTCTTCGACTATTCATACACAGAACAGAACAGAAACAGATCATGATTGATTTCAGACAAAACCGAACCCCACAACGCGAAAGATTCGATCAAAAACCTTTGTTATAGTGGAAACTATGCGCAGGTTGAGGAAGCTAAGGCAAGTTGAAAATCGCCGCCACATACGGCGGAGGAGATGGGGATCCGATGAGCCCGGAGAGGTGGACATGGGCTGGAGATACGCCCACGCCGCCTGCTTCACAAGGCGGTTGCGGATGGAGATTTCGTAGCCGGAATATACAGCAGCGGCGGTGGTGGGGGAGCTCACAGCGGCGACAGATGGCAAAATGTCACGTAGAGAAGTGTACGCAAGGGAGGAGGAAGAGGGCTTGATCGAAACGAGCTCAAAAGCCAAAGGCGGCGATGCAGCTCCGCCGCCGGAGGACTTGGCGGCGGCGGCGAAAAGGGTTAATTTTGGTGGAACAACGACAGGGACCGTTATGGAGTTTCGACGGCGAAGATTCAACGGCGGTGGGTTTGGTTTTAGAGCAGAGGTTTCGTCCATGGCGGCGGAAACAGAGTTTTAGAGAGAGAAAACAGAGGAGAGGAGAGAGATGAATTTAGAGAAGAAGAAGAAAGGGGGGTATATTTGCAATTAGGAAGAGAACAATTATTGGATTAAAAATGAATAAATTGGTCTCAATGGTTGATTTATTCTTTTTAACACCGGCGGCCCCCATACTTTTTCTTTTCAATGTTAAAAAGGGCAAAGCGAAAAATATTAAACTAATTTTGTTTTCAAATTTCCAACGATTATTCAATTGTATTTCTCCACTATAGATGTTTTTATTTTATTTTGAGGTGCTCGAAGCATATATTTTCCCATTTCTAGAGATAATTTATTGTATGATTAGTGATTAAACTAATCTTTGTGAATGATTAATGAGGTACTCTTCATAATGTTCATTTACTATTGGCTTTCTTTATCTTCATTATTTATTTATTTTTTTAGTCTGGTCCCTTTCGACGTTGAAATAAATATAAAGATGGTTTTAGAGAAAATAACTTGTAGTTTAACTTCATGTATGAATATGAATTATTGATATGAATGGACACATGCATCTTATTGAATTTTGTAATAAAAATGTGGTGAATGAGGATAACTTAATTGACACAAAGTATAGACTAACAACTAAGAGGTCAAATGTTTATTTAATTTTTAGGTCAATAACAATAGAAAATACACACTTAAAAATTTGGGAATTTTGCATGTATAATAAAAAATGGCAAAATATTTACATCTATTGTACAAAATCAAAACTAAAATTCAAATTGAATTCTATTACTTATAGAATTCAATTAGTGATAGAACTGAGTTCAATCAACGATAGAATGTAATCAGTCATAGACTCATTCTATCACTAGTTGAGTTCTATCACTGATAGAAATTAATGTGCTATATATAAATTATTTTAGAAATTGTACTGTAAATATAATACAAGAGGTAAAATGTGATGTTGATGATAAATTTCCTAAAAATTTTGGTAGAGTTGAATCAGACACACGACGAAACTTGATTGAACCTTGGTATTTCCAACACATGCGGGCACACAAACGAACTAACAGAAAGTAATAGCACAATTGAGAGCTTCTAACTAAATAACTAATTTATAAACTCTAAGTAACTCTATATACATATATACAATAAAAATGTATAATCTATCTTGTTCAAATTTTATAATGCCCGACTCATTTTGAAATAGACTTGAATGACCCTTAATTCATCAATAAAATGATGAAATTTTTAAGGGAGTCAAGATGGAAACTTTCAAGGTACTACAAGTCTCTTGATTTTGAAGAGAAAAGGTGTAAATCCCATAAGCAATGCATTAACATAATGGCATGGTTCTTCATGTGCTATAAGTTCGAATCTACCAAATTAATACAATTATTAATGTTAATGCAAAGTCTCTTCTATTTTTCTATCTACTAATCCCAAAACATGATTGTTTTGAATAGGATTAAAATGAAAAACCAAAAATCGACCAAACCGAACTAAACCAAACCAATCTACTGGGTTAGTTTGATTTTTTATAACAATATTGAATCATTCAGTTTGATATTTTAAAAAATTGAAATATATTTTTTCGATTTGGTTTTTTATTAAAGAAAACCAACAAAAAATTCGAACTAAATATATAAATTCTAAAGGAAAATCAAAATATATTGGTATTAATATTTATTAAAAAAAGAAATTTGTGTAGGAAAGCTTTCTCGATTTGAAATCGGCCTATATTTTAAAAATCAAAATACATTATATATGACTAAAAGACATCGACTTATATTTGTTGTAGAGGCCATTTTAAGTATGTTTTGCTGTCACCTATATTTTGAAGTCCACACATGTAGTTCAATTTGGACAATACATTTTATTTTTCTTAAATTTTATTTTTCTATTTTTTGGGGTTAAAGAATAACAAAATGTACTTTAAATTGACTCACAAGATAGTTTCAAAATGTAAATGATGTCAAGACATCATTTAAATTACTCTGTTTGTTGTACACACAAGTTTCAAGGTGGTTCTATATAACATCTCTACTTTTAATTCATATATATAATCGCACTTTAATCATATTTTACAAAATAAAAAATGAAAACTTACCGGATTAGACAAATCTATAAAATAATTACAAATATGGTGACTTAGAAAAAAAAAAAACAAATGTTGTCGTTATTATTAATGAGTATCGTCACATACTTTTTTATAATAAAAATATTTATAATATAATATTTAAATATATTAATAATTATTGAGGTAAATACCTAGAATTTATCGAATTCATCTAATACAATTTGTCAAAAAAAAATAAGTTTAAAAACTCAGTCCACAATAAACGAAATCTACAAAAATTAGTATACAAGAGGGAGAGGGGACCATGGCATATTAGTGATCAAACATAGCCATCAAATTGCGAGACATACTATGCAGAAATATGACCCAACGTATTTAATTGACTTCAAAATATAGATGCAATCAATCACTCAATAAAATTGACAGAAATTTTTATATATATATGATTCTATAAGTTCTTCAAAAAAAAAAAAACTCATAACAAATTATTTCATCGGTCGGTAATTATTATAAATTAAACGATATAAATTTTTATCCTCTAAGATCCAAGTCTTTTTTTGGAGTTCCACTTCGATTGCAAAAAAGGAAAATTCAAATTCATAACTTTTTATTTTTTATATTCGTGAGTGTTTGGATCATTTTATATGCCTCGCGACTAATGTTACGAGACATACCGTCTGACTTTACAATATTTTAATATAAAAAAAATTTGTAAAAAAATTAATTCTTAAATAGATGATCACCATGAATTGAATCTATCACTTCTTAACTCTATAAAATTTTCTTGACTATTATATCACTATATGATAAAAAAAAATTTAGGTCATTAATATATATCGATACAGCTCGATTGGTACTATGATGGTTATAGTATCAAAATTGAAATGGTTAGGTTGCAGTAAAAAAAAAAAAAGAAGATAAAAATAGAGGGACACACAGACAAAGCAAAAAGTCCAATATTGGCCATGGCTGACGTGTCAAAGTGTGGAATATAAAAGAACTGTTTCATTTTTTTTTTAAACAAGATAATCACGCTCATCCTTAAAACAAATACCAGAGACATCGAAAGAATAATGTAACTGAGTCTCGAACCTGGGATATTGAAGAGAGTATACCCTCAAAGTTCAAGTGTTCAACCACCGCCACCCCTTGAGGACAAATTTCATTTTGAATGGTCTTACTCTCATGACTATCCATCTCATTTCCTCAACTGCTTTGCTTTTACTTTTTGGGATTCTTTGTGGGTTTAGGAATGCCACATATGCACATTGTATGAGTCATGGATCCAATCCTAATTGCCCATTTCCACCACTAATTTTAAATCTCTTTTTAAGTGTACGTGAGTTCATTTAGGTTAGATTCAGTTGACGAATTTTTTGAATCAATTTAAATTTTTGAGTTTGTGGATGTGTTAGAGTAACTCAATTCAATTTATACAGATTTATTTATTTATTTATTTTTATATAAATTGTTTATGGGTCAGATTGGATAAAGTTGAAGATTTTAAAATTGTTGGGGTTTTTAAACACTCCTACTTGATCCTTTGTCGTTTTTAGATCTTTGACTTTGAATTTGTTCTTATTTGTGTTTGAGGTTAACAAGTTTTGAGTTTAGGTGACTTACGCTTAAATCATTCTTAAGGCAGTATAGCTCAATAATAAATTATATGTATTTATTTTCTAAAAATTAGAGGTTTGAATCTTTTTATTCAGCTTTCTTATACTAAAAGAAGAGATTGTTTAACATGGACTAGATTTGTGTAGATATTATAGAATACAAAATTGATTATGTTCTATAAATTTGGGGTTGTGTACCTCAATAGTGAAAGAAAAATGAGTAAAATACTATTTTGGTCCCCAAAATATCATGTAAGTTCCATTTTGGTTCCTAAACTTTTAAAAGTCCACTTTTAATCACTGAACTATCGTTTTTGTTCCGTTTTGGTCCCTCAACTTTCAAAAGCCAATTTTGATCCTTAAACTTTCTAAAAAGTTTAAAAGTAGTCATTGGATTAGAAAAAAATCTTAACCTTAGTTAAAAGTGATAAGGTGTCAAAATATAATAATAAAATAAATTTATTATCATCTTCTTCACCCCTCTCTCTCACTTTTCTCTTAAGACTTGTGAATTTCAATTTTAAGAAGAAAAAATACAGAGCTTGAAATTTGAACAATGGTTCTTCAACCTTTAAATTAGATGTTTTAAATTGATCGGTTTTGTTCATTCGTTGTCGATTATGTGTTGTTTTGAACTATATCGATTTGATTTATCTCTCTTAATACCTTTATTGACCGTCATTGTGAGCTTTGAGGTGTTTCTTTTTGTTGTTTTTAGAAGTTTGAATACGACTTTGTATTGACGGTGGTTTCTGTGTTGATACGAGAATTGAATAGTTAGGAACAACATTTGTTTGTCCATTGCCATTTTATCCCACTTTTGTATTGACTATTTGACTTTGTATTAGTTGTGGTTTCTGTTAGGAACAATCTCTCTCTTCAAATTTGAGGGGTGGAAAGAGTTGAGAAAGAAAAGAAGTAAGGATTAAAAGAGAAAATGGTTGAAGGACCATTGTTTCAGATTTCAAGCTTTGTTTTTTTCTTAAAATTGAAAACCACGGGTCTTAAGAGAGAGGTGAGAGAGGGGTTGAATAAGATGATAATAAATTTATTTTATTATTATTATTTTGACACCTCATCACTTTTAACTGGGGTTAAGATTTTTTTCTAATCTAAGGACTACTTTTAAACTTTTTAGAAAGTTCAAATATCAAAATTGGACTTTTGAAAGTTGAGGAACCAAAATGGAACAAAAACAAAAGTTTAGAGACTAAAATTGAAGTTTCGAAAGTTTAGAAACCAAAATAAAACTTGCATAATAATTCAGGGACCAAAATAGTATTTTACTCAAGAAAAAGTTAACAATAAAAGAAATTAAAATATGCCCAAAAAAGAGAGGAGATTAGTGAGAATAATATGATAGGCAACCGATAAAAAGAGAGCATATAAAAAGAGAAAGTTTCATAAGAGAAGAGAGGATAAAATTGAGTACCGTAGTAAATACTAATAGCCTAAAATATAAAATTAGTCCTATAGTATTAAAATATATATATTATATATAGGATTTAAAAAGTTAGAAGGTAGTTTATATGATTTGAAAAAAATATAAATTTTAGTCCTATATTTAAAAAAATTAGAATTCAATCCTTTATCGTCTAGTTAAACCTAAAAAATATTCCACATCATTTATAATCATAAATAAATAAGTACGTGAATATAACTATACATATATAAATGAAGTGATTCTTAATTCACTTCGTCATCCTTCACCTATTTTTTAGTTTTCAAATCATAGATATTAATTTTTAAATTTTAAAAGTATTAAACTAAAATTTTAGGTTTTAAGTCACATAGACAAAATTCTAACAAACATAATGAATTTTTTGATAAGGATAACAACCCTACTTAAATCTCCACATTGATATGATATTGTCTACTTTGGGCTAGTCCTCATGGCTTTGTTTTTTGGTATCTCCCAAAAGGTCTCATATCAATGAAGATGATTGTCATCATTTATATACCCATGATCTTCCCCTCATCTAACCAATGTGGATACATTGTTTGCATTCCAACATTTTTTTAAAGATTATTATAATTGAAGGTGGAAGGATTCGAACTCATGACCTTATAATCAATCGTTGAGTTACTGCTCTTGTTAACCTAGCAAATATAATAATCTTTTTGATGGGAATGAACATAATCAGTCTAATTTATAATTTACCCTTTTAAAATAAATAGATAAGGGTTATTCCAAAGGCAAAAACCATCGCTAAGGTTTACTTGTTTCTCTCTTATAAGTTTTGTTTTTTAGCACTTTTGACTTTAAAAGTACGTTGATAAACATTAACATTTCAGGTAAAAACAAACATAATATCGAGGTTAACATCTATATTAATCTTTAATATTGTAGATATATTGGCGGATTTACTAATTTTAGTTGCTTTAATTTTTGGCCTCACCTCAAATATTATAAAGTAAAAAAGCTATGCTCTATTGTTTTCTTTTTAGAGTTCGTGGATAAACATAAAATTGAATTAATTAAGAAATCGAAATTAAATTAATGTGGATCGATATCACTTTTAATTTTTCAGGTATATCGATGCCGGATCAATATTTTTGTCAATGAAAAAGGGAATTTTATCGTGAATAATAAAAGGAAAATAATTCTATAGATATTAAAAATGGATTCAATCCAATTAAATTGATTGTTTTAATAAATCTACCAACTAGTGATTTTAATCGAGTAAAATTAATGATTTCAATTAAATGAAATCGATTAAAACAATTTAATGAAATTGATTGAAAGAGTAAAAACTAAAATATTTTTTATGTATGAAATATTTTAAAAAATTGTTATAATTAAAACAATGTTCTAGATTTTTTTATAAACAACAAATTTGTGATTAAAAAAACCTATAAAAGTTATTCAAATTAATAATTAAGTTAAAAAAGCAAAATAAGAAAGAAAATTAATAGAAATTGGACTAAAAATGATGCTCCTTTGGTCTACTTTATTCCATGTCACTTTATCCATCTTTTTCGTTATTCATTTTATTCTCTTCTTTTTATTAGTTTTATTCTCAATTTTTCTTACTCCTCTTTTTCTTTTCTTTTTTTGATCATCTGACTCTTCTTTACTTATTATCGTTTTTGTTATGTTAAATTAACATTTATTTTTAGGTGATTTCAACATCTAATTTAGATAAATATAAATAACACTTGTACAACTTTACCTAGAAAAAATAATGCTACTTTGGTTTTTATTAAGAATTTATTTCTGTTCACTTTATTTGTCTTTTTTTTTTTTCTTTTTCATCTTGTATTGTTATTGCTTTTTAAAGGACTTCTCATTTTTTAGTTTTGTTTTGTTTGTTTTTTTTTTATTTAAAAAACATTTGAGACTCCAACTTATACATAGTGTCACTTAAGGTGCGTTTGAGGCACCCATTATGTAATTCTAGATGACGGGTTATGATAAACAGAGGGTTATGATAAACGGTAGTTATAATAAACAGTGTTTGAGGTGTAAGTTATTATAAGAGAGGTTATGATAAACGGTGTTTGGAGTGCATGTTATTATAAGAAGAGTTATGAAATTTTTTTTACAATTTTTTTTAGTTAATTAAATTTAAATTAAAATTTTAACAAATAATTAATAATTTTTTTTAATAAACTTATAATTAATATTGAACATAATAAAAAAATGAATTTTTTTTTCATATTCTATTTCACTTATATATTGATTTAGTTATGTATTAGAAATTATTTTTTTAAAGTTAATATTGACCTCAAGTTTTGTTTTCTTTATTCTTCACAAAATCTTTTCTTTTTTTAGATAGTGAATAAATTTGAAATAAATAAAATATACTAATTAAAAAAAAGGATATACTACTATAAAAAAGAAAAATAAAAAAATTATATACTATTAATTAAGATCAATTCATGAGTTATTATTTTAAATAATCACCACTTATTTATGTTAAAAAAACATCATATATATATATATTAGAAAATTTTATGGAAAATTTATAGTCAATATACATAAAAATATTTAATAAAAATATAAGGTTTAGATAAACTGACACGTAAGTTTAGATAAACGGGCACGCAGGTTTAGGTAACTCCCGTTTATAATAAACGATTTATAAACGGTAGAGCAAACACGGATTGAATTATTATAACCAACCCGACTGTTTACATAAACGGTACTCCAACATACCCTTAAGTATTATTCTTTTTGGTATTACAATGTAAGTTTTAGTCTACCCAAGTACAACATCCACCATTAATTATGTCTAATCAATATAAGTCTTTTCCTATAATTTTGAAGTAGCACTTTTTTTTTTTATCACATTGGCCAGAGAGATCACAAGTGCTTCACGTATTAATAATTTCAATTAAAATAAAAGTTAAATATCGATTTTTAAGATTGAACCTATAACCGTAGAGGAACACTTTTTTTAGTTCACATTTGAGAGAGAGATCACAAGTCCTACACGAAAAGTATTAATGATTTCAATTAAAATAAAAGTTAAATACCGATATTCAAGATTGAACCCATAACTGTAGAAGTACTTATAAAAAAAAAAAAAAAAATCCATAACCATATAGTTAAATTGAATTATAAACAACGAACCAATCTAACACACCACCATTCCTTTCGATGGAAGGAATACTTTTACATTTATAGATCTTTTCGACTAAACTCTTTGTAAATGTGTTTATTTTTAAAATTTTACATTTGTGTCTAAGATTTACAGATAGAGAAACTTAAAATAAGGTAATTTCTAAATTCATGCTCTTGCTATATATCATAATAAAGAAACAAATGATTTACTTTCATACTAAACTATAAAATATTAAATTTAAACACTAAATATTAAACTCAAAACTAAACAAAGTCTAAACACTATCTAAAAATACTAAGCATACTAAGCTTTTTAAAACTCCAATCTACTTTTTATGATTTAAAATAAAATATATAAAATTCAACCTTTAGTTTAATATAAAATCTAAAATATGAATTTTAGTTATGAATTTTAATTTTCTTTAATTCATAAACAATATTAGTTGAAATAGTTGGATGGTGTGTAGTGGGTGACTACATTAGAAAAAAAGGGAAATTGTAATAGATACATTCCTATATAGAGGGCACTGCCCGAGAGCCAAATACCCATTTTCGGATCCGAATCTGTGATCGTGAAGTTGAAATGGTTAACACTAATGAAGATAATCAACTATGCTATCGATTCATTCATAGTTATTAATAGATTTTAATATTGTATTATTAATACAATATTATATATTATTAAAAGTTGTTAAAGTTCTTTAAAAGTAACAATATTTGTAATTATTTTCGAGTAAGTTTCCAAAATGGGTCATGGGCCTCTATGATCACAACTCATAAATGGGCCGAGCTACAGTAATATCCAAAGCAGCCCAAAACGAGATCTTAAATTACAATATTATCCTTTGTCTTCTCAATCTTGAAGGCGTAGAAAAATGGATATTCCCAGCGACTACCCCCAGTGTGTGGAGGCGAACCAGTTATCTTCTCCTCTCCATTTTTGCGCCTTATACTCATTTCTTCACTAGATTTCACCTTCTTCCTCTTCAGCCATGGCTTGCTCCGCCGCCTCCGCCGCCGTCATCTCTGCCAATCCTTCCGCTTTTCCGGCGAAGTCCATTGGCCAAACCCTAGCATTTTCCAAATCTTTCCTCGGCTTTCGCAAGTCCTTCCAGCCTACCGTTTCTCGTTCTATTTCCTCCTCCCGTGGTGCTCGTTCCAGACGGAGCTTTGCTGTTCGGGCGTCCGTAAGTGTTGCCTCTCTCACTCTGCTTTTACCCTATTCTTTTGGTGATTATCGTTTTCTTTTCTCTGTCATTCTTGTTTTGTTTTAATTTCTGATGTTTGAATTCGTTTAATTGGATTTTCTCTCAAGTTTTTGAATCATGTGAGGATAAACTGATTGTCTCTCCTGTGTAAAAGTGTCGATGCTTCATTTTAGTCGAATTCAAACGAGGAACAATTAGCCCTATCTTTTGTCATCTGATTGCATTGCGGCAAAATTTTGGTAATCGAATTTATTTCCTCTGTCATTCTCTCGGAATATCGCCTTTTCCGGTTAACTTTTTTGTAAAGTTCTCTTTTATCTTGTTTATTGTTCTTGAAGGGTGAAAAGTGTTTTAACTAATTAGAATACTCATGGTGTTTTTTTTTTTTTTTTTTGTTATCATAAGTGATTCTAGAAACACTTGGAACACATTTAAGGAGGCTTTTTTAAGAGCACTTAATTGGTATTTCTTTTAAAAGATTTTATAGGAACGAATTTCACTTAAAAATTCTTTATATGCTTATTTACTTGGATAATATTTAGATATTCTACATCAATTGTATTGGTTTGTTGCTTGCAACTTATGGTTGTTCTACTTCTAGCAAGGTGGAAATCGGTATCTTTGCACTAAAAATAAGACCATGTGAAGTATTTTCTTTGAGGGTCCACATCTTACTCTGTGTTTCATTATTTATTTTTACAGAGTGAACTTCCATTGGTTGGAAATATAGCACCAGATTTTGAGGCAGAGGCAGTTTTTGATCAGGAATTTATCAAGGTAGTTCTCACTTCTCAATAGCTTAAGTTTTGGATACTGCTTGTTCCTTTTTGTTGTCACCTGACTGCATTAAATGCAATGGTTTTTTCAAGTTAGAATTACAGTGAGCCTATAAAAGGTGTGGTTAAAGATTATGTGCAAAGTTGCAGGGTAGTTATTAATGTTGAGGAATTTGGGAGGAATATACAGTTGACTGGGTTATCAATGAACTACCAGAGACAGTTCTCATGTAATTTGTAAAGTATCTAAGATTGAAATTTCTATATCAATCAGGAAGTCAAGAAATAATTTTTACCATTGGGTACAATACTTTTATTTTTGAATATTTGGTCTCAGACTGGTTGGATTGCATCTTCTTCATATTTTATCTGAAGTTTTACGATTTCAGGTTAAGCTTTCTGAATACATTGGGAAGAAATATGTGATTCTCTTTTTCTACCCATTGGACTTTACGTTTGTTTGTCCTACAGGTTTGTTGTGCTAAACTACCCCAATTTTAAGTTCATTAATTATTGTTTTGAGCTAGTTTGAAACTAAGTTTCTTTTACCTCCTATTTTGTAGAAATTACCGCTTTTAGTGACCGGTATGAAGAATTCAAGCAGCTAAACACAGAAGTCTTGGGTGTTTCAATTGACAGTGTTGTAAGCAGTTACTTGCTTCTAGTTTTCTTGTTCAACAAAGATATTTTATTGCAAAAAAGTTTTGTCTCGGCGGAATTTTACTTCCATTCCTTCAAATTAGATAGATTATTTTAGTTGCGACTGAATTGAGATGATGCTAATAGAATCCTTTTTGCAGTTCTCACATCTTGCTTGGGTCCAAACTGATAGAAAGTCTGGTGGCCTTGGTGATCTTCAGTATCCACTGGTTTCTGATGTCACTAAATCAATTTCAAAATCTTTTGGTGTGCTGATCCCAGATCAGGTTTGACGATATCCTAATATTTTGTCTTGTGAGGTCTCCCGAATTTAACTGTAATATAATTGATTCTATGATTGCTCCCATACTACACTCACCTATTAGTAATCATTTTAATATTCGACACTTCCTCTATGTTTCTTTCTATTATTACTATAAAAACCATTCTCCCCAATAATTAGAGAGTTTGGTGTTTCTGAGGCACACTATATTTAAATAAAAAAATTCATAAAGAAGATAAAGAAAAGAGATAGCATAGAAGAGGTGGGAATATTAAAAAAATGCAAGGGTTTTCTATTGCATTAAGGGTTAGCGAAGCTTTTTTAAAATAGTTAATCACATGAAGGTTGCTTTTAGACCAGAGCCTCGCCTATTAAAAGGGTGGCGCGGCAAGGTGCTAGATCTGCGCCTTGAATTTTTTTTTTTAAAACAGACTGGTCATTTCTTCTATGAACAATCAATGTTGTCTAGATATTAACCATCATGGGTTGACTTAGTGGTAAAAAAGGTCTTAGGTAACTAAAAGGTTCATGGTGGTTACCTACCTAGGAGCTGATTTTCTGTTGGTCTTTTGGACGGTTAAATGTTGTACGGTCAGGTGGTTTGTCTCATGAGAATAATTGAGGTGTGCATAAGCGTGTCAGGACTCTCATATATAAAAAAAAATATTACACAGATTCTCTGTATTTGAGTTTTGCTCTGCAATAGACATACAAAAGTGACATTGTTGTAATTGCATACCCAACCTTCTGGCCATGACAGGGAATTGCATTGAGAGGCCTTTTCATAATTGACAAGGAAGGAGTCATCCAACACTCTACCATAAACAATCTGGCCATCGGTCGAAGCGTAGACGAGACGAAGAGAACGCTCCAAGTAATTGCACAAAGCGATTGTATTAGAGTGATACCAATGGTTGTTGATCTCATTTCCTGCTGATAATTTTGATCTCTGTTTGATGTTGTTGCAGGCCTTGCAATATGTGCAGGAAAACTCAGATGAAGTTTGCCCAGCTGGATGGAAGCCTGGGGAGAAGTCAATGAAGCCAGACCCCAAGGGTAGCAAAGAGTACTTTTCTGCTATTGCTTAATTGTTTGAGTCTGGTGCAATGACATTGCCATTTTAGTTATTTAAATTTTGCTTTCCCGCTTGTCGAACGAACTGGTTAATGAGGCTCGAGTCATCTTGTCAGATATATAGAGTATTCGATTTTTTCTTTGACTAATGAAGCTTATTATCCATGATTTGCAATGGCATCACTCGATCATTCCGAACCGAGCCAAATATTCAGTGTCATTGATTCTTGGATGAACTCTGCTAGAATTTGTATATCCTTGTGATTCGATGAATTGAACTGATTTTGTTTTTGTTCTGGATAAACCTCTGAATTTTGAATTGAAGTCTTGACATAATGTTATGTATAACTTGTTTGGTTTAAACTTTTCAATCCTAAATGAACTTGTACTCATTCAAATTGTTCTCTACGATTTTAAAATTGTCCATTGATACTAAAACTCCTATTTTTTTTCTTTTTTTTTTCTTGCAAATTCTTTATCAGTCGAATTGATGGTGTCAATATTGATAAGTAATGGTTACGATTGATTAACAAACTCTAGGAATTGGATAATCAAAACTGCAGAGAATTTAAATTATCATTTTCTTTTGTTCATCATTTTTTTTCTTTTTCGTTTTTTTATTTAAATTTTTGGCATCAACGTTCCACATTTTTGAGGCAGAGAATACTTGTAAGCTCTTTCTCTCTCTCCCTATATTTGGTCAATTTTTTTACACAACTCAAATAATGATCTATAATTAAGATGCAAATTAGAGTGAAATATTTTATGTTTTATTTTATTTTATTTTAGTTACATATTTATGAATTAATTTTTTTTTTTTTTTTTATGGATTTACTTAACAGACCAATGTTCAAATGGTTTATTTTAGGAGAATAATCAAAATGTGTTTAAAGTGACTCAAACACTTGCAAATATTGAAAAAAGTCATCATAAATAAATTCAATAGACTAATTAAACTAAAACGTTATATATTTTAGCACAACCTGACTTAATGAGATATGCATATTAGATAAATTAAAAGTTATTATTAATTTTTATTTTTAATTCAACAACATTTTCATTTGAGGCATTTTGAACCCATATTTTCTTGATTTCTCTATCTTATACAAGAGGCTCTTAAATTTTACTTCTTTTGATGAGAATTGAAAGTTTCACAAATAAAACACATACATCAATTTTTATTTATGAAATTTAATTCATAATTATATAAAAAATTTACATAAAAAATTATTTTTCTTATCTTATATTTCATTATTATTACTAATCTATTTTAGAAAAAAATTATATATATAAAAAATAATATGCATATATTATTTATTAAAAATTATTAAACTATTAATAAAGTAATTATTTATCGTAAATCTTAAAATAAATTCAGTCAATATTCATAATAATATTAAAAAAAGAAGTAAAATGTTTACATAAACAAATATGTAAATTTAGATAAACGATCATATAAATTTTAGGCCAAACATAGGTTGATAACCCAATTTGAAGTTTACATAAATAGAGTCCAAATGCATATGATTCTTCCAATTGCATTGGACTAAGATACATTTTACATATCTCTTTTTGCTAGTAGCCTGGTGACTTAGATGTGTCAAAAGTGCCCTGTTAAGGATATCCTCATATATTGATTCTTTCAAGTTGAAATTCTTGGTGTTTTTTCTTAATTTATTTATTTTAATTTTTAATAAGTATGCGGTGTTTGTTTATTGAATTCATGGAGAAATTAAAATAAATATTACTAACTACTCTTCAAAAAATTATATTTAAACAAGTTTTTGTAACTTTTCATAATAACTCCTAATTTTTTACTTAACAACTCATTTATAATCATTCATTTATAACTATTCAAAATAACTCATTATTTCAAACCATTTATTTAATTATTAATTTCTAACTCCTCAAGATAACTCATTTTTAATCACATATTTCTAATCATTCTTTTTTAACTACTCAAAATAACTACTCATTTTTAATTTATATCAAAACAAGCCGTTGCCTCTAACTTCTAGAGAAAAAAAAATCACATCCAAACAAATTTTTTGCTACAACTCTTAATTTTTAACTACTCAAAATAAGTCCTCAAATTAACTCTTAATCTAAAACCTCATTTAAACACTTCTTAGAGGATTGAAAGATTGAAGTTGAATTTCAAGGATTTAAATCAGCCTAAACTTTAATGCTATGTTTTAATTATGAAAGTATTTTTGTAGTTCACACCTTTTGTATTTATAAAAACTAAAGGTTAAATACAATTTTTTTTACGCGCTCTTTGAGTTTTGTTTTAGTTTGGTTTCTAGATTTTCAAGATTTTAATTTGAGGCCCTAGATTTTTAAGTTTGTTATATTTTGGTTCTTAAATTTTTTAATGTTTAATTTTAGTTTCCATACTTTAAAGAAAGTTTTAAATTGGTTTTTATGATAAATTTAAAGTTAATATTAATTGAAATTGGTCCAATAATAATAATAATTTTAATACAAGGAAAAAAAAAGTATGCGAACATATTACTAAAATTTATGGAGAAAAATAGAAATTTTATAAGAAAAATTAACAAAAACTTTTTCAATTAAAAACCAATTTTATTTTATTTCTATTATTTTTTATAGTCTAGGGATTAAAATTAAAAATTTGAAAGTTCAATATCAAAATGGAACAAAAAAAATTCAGAGATGAAAACGAAACAAAGTTGACTAAAATTGAACTTTTAAAAAATTTTAAAAACAAAAATGAAACAATAATCAAAGTCGAACAAAATGGTATTTTAATCAAACTAAACTTTGAAAGGTCTATTTTAATCCTTAAAGTAATATATGTGTGTGTCTTTTTTATCATTTTGTTAGCTATATATCTCTTATACAAAATGCTCTTCTTCGTGAACTTCAAAAAAAAAAAAGAAAAAAAAAATTGCCCTTTTGGGATATCTTGAAGTTGAGTGATTTCAAAAAAATATATGTTGACCGAGAAATTTCGGCCAATTGTAGATTGTCATGTCATTATTCTAAATTTAATGATGAAATTAAATTTAATTTTGAGACAATATTTCTCAGAATTAATTTGGGCAAAAAGTTAGTTTATTTTGAATTTTGACCAAATTTAAACTAGATCAAAGTTTTTTAGTGAACCAAACCAAAAAGTCCAAGTCTAAAAGCCAAAAGGCTCATCAAGGCCGAAACCCATGGTCCATATATAGAAGCTTTCTAATTAACAAAGCTCTCCTTCATTTGAAGATGACAGAGATCTAAAGCTCTAAGGAGAATTCCACCAAAGTGAAGAATTTCCAAATTTCCAAGGATCAAACACCACTTCGAAGTCCAAACATGAGCAGATCATCATAGAAGATCAACAGTCAACGACCGATCAAAAATCAACAAGTTAAAGACCGATCAAAATAGAAGATCAACAAGTCAACGAACGATCAAAGATCAAGAAATCAGAGACCGATCAACATAGAAGATCAACAAGTGAAAGACCGATCAAAGATCAATAAGTCTGAGACCGATCAATAAGTCAACGACCGATCAAAGATCAACAAGTCAATGATTGATCATAGGAGATCAATAAGTCAGAGACCGATCATTAAAGAAGATCAACAAGTCAACGATCGATCGGAGATCAACAAGTCAACGACCGATGAAAGATCGACAAGTTAGAGACCGATCATCATAGAAGATCAACAAGTCAATCTTGAGAACAAGTTGTGAGGCCCTCAAGACAAACCAACACCGAGATTAAGCTACGAAGCCCTCGAAACAAGTCAACCTCGAGATTAAACTATAAAGCCCTTGAGACAAATTCAACCTCGAGAACAAGCTCTATAGCCCTCGAGATATTTGTATATGAGAGAGAAAGAATTAGAGGAATAAATAGAGATTATACTCCACACTCGCACATATTTGAATCAATGTAAAATAAATATATTTTATTTACACGTATCTCGATTCTATTTTATCCGTCGAAATCTCGTGTGAACAATATAATTGACCAAAAATATTGTTTTTATTTTTGTAAAAAACTGAAGGGTCGAATTTGACCTTTTAAAAGTTCAAAAGCAAAATAAAAACAAAACTCACAAGCTCCGTGGACTATGGTAAATTATAAATTTGGTTTTTTTTTTTTTTTTTTGAGAAATATAAATTTGGTATTTTTTTATTAAAAAAACATAAAATTTAGTTCATACAATTTCAAAAATTAGAAAACAGTCATTATAATTTAATAAAATTTTTAAAAAATAGTTCATAATTATGACAAATTAAGTAGGTGTAGCTAATTATCCATGGATAAGAGATGTATTTTTTTTTGTCCAATCAATTTATGATTAAAAAAAACATAAAATTTAGTTCATACAATTTCAAAAATTTAAATATAGTTATTATAATTTAATAAAATTTAAAAACATATTATTGGTAATTGCTAACAAATTAAGTAGCTGTAGCTAATCATCCATGTGTAAAAAATGTATTTTTATTTTTGTTCAATGGTATCAATTTATTCATAGATAAACAACTAACTTCTATATATTTTGTAAATCATAAAAATTAAATTCTAGTTTTTAATATCATGTAAATTAAATTATTACTTACTCCAAATCATACGACTAAATTCTAACTTTTAATACTATATAGACTAAATTATGGATTTTTTTTTTTCTTTGGAAGATTTCTGCTAAATAGTTTTATCTTGTAAACTTGATAGTTAAAAATAGTCGTTGATCTATGAAATTTTGGAGGTTGAAATAGAAGATGAGAGTCATTGGATGATAGTCCTGCAAGCTTTTAATTAAACCATTTTGAATGTATAAATATTCAAAAGAAAATTATTGTTAACTATTTTGAGTTTAAATATATATATATACCATTTGTTAATTATTGTTGGTCAATCTTGATCGGTACGATTTGATATCATTTGTTTTTTATTTTTTTATTTTTGAAATTTGAATCTATTTTTACTTAAATTTCTTACAATGTATTTCATCTTTTTTAGATTGTGTTCCATCTTTTCTTAAGAAAGTAGGTGAATATTAATCAAATTTAAAAAATTAAAACAAGTTTTTGGAAGTTACTTTTTTTTCTTTTTAAATTTTAGTTTGATTTTAAAGTATAGGTAAAAATATTCAAGTAAGAAAAATATATATGATGAATTAGTTATTGTAAGTTTAAATTTCAAAAACCAAAAACCAAAAATAAAATAGTTATTGAATAGATCTAAGTAATTATAATTTTCATCTCATTTGAATTCAGCCAGGATTAAGTATTATATTATGAGAAATATTTAGATAATGCCCGGGCATGATGTATGAAATAATGCCCACATATGTGGCTCAATATGAACCACAATCTATTTTTCTTTATTTTATTTTTTTTATCTTTTGGATTTATAATCAAATAGATTGTGGCTCATATTGAGCCACATATATGAGCATTATTTTATACATTATGCCCGGACATGATTTAAATATTCCTCTTATATTATTCTCGACAACTTCTGTATAATAAAATTTAGTCAAAATATCAAAGATGTGCTAGTACTTCTTGTCAAAATTATAAATTTTGGATGATATTCAATTACCCAAAAGTAATAAAATTCTACCCAATTAATGTAAAAGCCTAACCATAATCTCTACGTTTAAATAGTTTAGTGAAAATTTCGACTAAACAAAAAAGAATAGTGAAAATAATAATTAGTATAAACAACTACTATGAATTAATCGATTGGTTAGAAAATATTGGAAAATTAAAGAAAATAGTTTTTTTTTTCTTTTTTTAGTACAAGTTGGGGAAAGAGTATTACAAATATAGATTTCCTCGGGACAAACCTATGACTGTGGAATGAAAATGGATTAATACCAAAACAAGATAACCAATTGCACTACCGACCTATTCGATAAAGAAAATAGTTTCAATCTATAATAATTATTTATTTAAAAATTAATTTTTTACAATTTAAAATTAAATGTTGTGAAGTTAAACATTTTGTCACGTGAAAAAAAATTAGTCGAGACCCAAACATAT